>JACMIG010000286.1:0-18298 GCA_014805385.1 Levipalatum texanum
CATGAAATGGGGTTCGCAGACGTAGTTCAAAAGCGCGCGCAGTCCGTCATTGGTATTTTCCGGGCGTGGGAATTAGAACGCTTCGGGTTCTCTACAATATCAACAGTTAGAAAGGAAGTGCTCGGAGATTTGAAGCGTCTCGAGTGCTTCTTGATAGGCAGCGCGTGCCATAACGCGCATCCAAAACAAAGCCCGGGTGCGATTAGCCGGGGCACTCACCTCCTCAATCATTAGGGCAATCAATAGAGGCCCCTCAATGAGCCACCATGGAGAGCCCGGGCGCAATTAGCTCCGGGTCTCTCAACCGTCAATCATTATTGACCAATTCATGACAGATAGTACTTTCACCGACTGGTTCAGAACCTCCAAGTGAAGCAATACTGATCTAGGGAAAATATTTATCAGCTGAGTGATCAAAATTAAACGCAAGATAGGCATCATTTTTGTATCATGGGTGTAGTTACGTAAACGTCATGTGGTGAATGAGGGAATTTGGAAACCGTCGTAGTAAAGCGTATGGTAATACCGATGTAAAGATCATGGCCATAGGCAGTCGTGAAATGGAAGAAACTACGCTCGATATAAAAAAATTAACAATACTGGGTCAGAGTTCCACTCCCAGCAGTGAAACACCGACCACTTGGAACATTTGCTAGCACTTAGGATAGGTAAGTGCGCACGAGTTCTAAGTTGTCGGTGTTCCACTGATGGGAAGCGAAGAGAGCCTCCAGCGATTGCTGGACGGCCGCCTCGATCATCGCGGCCTTTCCTTCCGGATCCTCGGCGGCTGCCCCTGTCTCAGCTGCGTTGCGAGCCTTCCATACTTCGATCGATGCAAGATTGACCTGACCAAATCGATTACAACACCGCTCAGGTTCGTCGCGATACCTGATGTTTGAACAGCCCGTCTTCCTCCCCCAGCAGCAATCGCAGCATAGTGGAAACTGTCCAGCTGGCTTCTCCTGTGGATCCCGCTCCCGTGCTCTGTAACTCTTTCCTCAGAATTACTCTGACCAACAGCACTCACGCTTCCAAAGGTCTTGCAGTCGCGGGAAATGTTGTAGATGGATTCCTCGACCTGTAATTGAGTTAAACTTTCATAAACTGATTGTGAGGTTACGGTATCCTTGGCCACGACGTGGTGAATGAAGATGTGCTTCTTCTGCCCGATTCGATCGACTCGCCCGATCGCCTGGGGTGATTTCATTGTCATAAATATAGGAGTGGGTGGTACCTGGTGTAGCTGGACGGGGTCGTCGATGGCTTCGACGAATAGTACTTGATTGGCTTCGGCGAGATTGAGGCCCATTCCGCCGGAAGCATAGCGCATGACGAGGATCTGCATATGACAAGAGTGCAATTTGAAACAATTCTACTCACATTGACATTGGGCGAAGTGCGGAAGAGGGAGAGCGCCTCCGTAGACTTGTTACCCTTGAGCGCCGCGAATTTCAGCTGAGCCTGCCGGCACAGAGTCGCCACTGCGTTCTGGCATGCTTCGGTTGACGTGAAGATCAGAATCTTCAATTCGGTATTGATGATAGAAATGTGGAGAAAATGACACCTTGTCTCTAGGACTCTCCTTTTGAATCTTGAGAAGAATGTCGAGAATCCCGTTCAGCTGGAAGAAATCAAGGAATAGCCGAAGGCTTTCGCTAACCTTAGAGGGGAACAAGGACTTGATGAAGGTCAACCAGTCCTCCTTCTCGTTGGACCGTGTGTTCTGCCGCACGAACATCCTGTCTGCTTTGGGAATGTTCTCTCTGCACTCTGGGCATTCTGCTCGCTTTCCAGTCGCAGCTTGTGCCCTAAATGCTTCAGTTACTTCTCTTCAAATATTCTCGAACGTTCTCCACTGTTGATCGCATGAGCAGCACCAGTAATGCCCACACGGATATCCGAATCCGGCCGAAAATTCCTCCATGCACACGACGCAATTCGATTTTTTCTCGCTCTTCTACAAATTGACATTTGTTGCACATTTCTCATACATAATTTTACATAGTTTCCAATAATGTTTTTGAAATTAACAGTTGACGCAGCTCTTGCAGAGTACGCGGACAATTATACAGCTTTGCAAATAAAAATGTTAATCCACACCTGCATGAAGACCATCATCGAAACAGTGTTCTTGATCTTCTCGACACATCGTTCATAGCTCTCACTTCTGTGTTTCATTGACTGTAATAACTATTACAATCTATTTTGCTCGTCGGGTTCAACAATAAATGTTTTCAAAGTTGCTATGAAAGATCATAAAAGATCCAAGACTCATCACCTTTTCGCTCCGATCGTGTTCTGGTTTGAGATTCGAAGATTCCGAAACCGTCTGATATCGAACACCGCGTCTGAAATTATTTTAATTTTATAAATCACTAATAAAAGAACTCACACTTGGGCCATTTTGTCCTTCACAGCATTCAGAATGATCTCTGAGCTGTAATGCGCTGCGCTGATGAGTTTCCAGTGATTAGCAAAATTGGCCCGCTCCTTCTCCAACTTGTCCTTGATCGCTGTCATTCGCACCCTGGAGAGCCTTCTTTCAATTTCTACCGGAAGCATATTCATACCATCCGAGTTCTTTCGTAAGATGCTCCCAGATTGTTTCGCAAATGAAAGTCGCTTTTTGCTTCCAACTTTCCTGCACAGTTCTGAAAAGTTCGGGGGTAATTGTTCAATTACTTTACAACTGTACTTAGAATTCTGTGCTGGAGCCATCAATTCCCGCAACGTGTACATCAATGCACATCCGATGCACGCGTTCGTATCGCTGTAAAGGGAAATGCTGTTGTTGACATTGAGCTCTGAGCTCACTTGCACGTCTTCTTGGAGTTCTTGGAGTTCCTACAGAGGAGCAGCTTATTGTAGATCGTTGCATCATCGAGGAGCCATACGTCGTAGCAGGGCTCCACGAGAACCGGGAGTGTCTGCAGAATGCTCAATAAAACACCTCATCCAAACGCTGTTATCTACCTTTTGGTTTTGAAACTCTACAATGAATTTTTGCCAGTCTTCCATGGCAATGGATTCTTCGGCGTCATGCATTCGAAAGGCAATCTTAAATTATGATGAGTTATGGTCCAAA
Organism: Levipalatum texanum; assembly: GCA_014805385.1. Taxonomy (NCBI): domain Eukaryota; kingdom Metazoa; phylum Nematoda; class Chromadorea; order Rhabditida; family Diplogasteridae; genus Levipalatum; species Levipalatum texanum. The sequence goes on from JACMIG010000286.1 coordinate 3,086, forward strand.
CTCCAACGTACCTGCTTCAGTTTGGACACAAGGTTCACGATTCTGCAGACGGCTGTGGAGGCATTGCATATAGATCCACGTAGCCATTTTCCGATTTTTTCGATATTGGGCACTCCACTGAACATAGATGTAGCAAAAATCTCAATAAGTACTGTGATAGTTTTTGACAAAGCCTCAATTCTTGTATCACTTTACAGTTTGCGGAATTCGAGCTCATAAAAATCAATGGTTGGCGCACGGTTCAACCGTATAAGAGATATACATGATATTAAAATGTGAAATACAGATAAGTCGTCTTTCGTTTGACGAATAAGCTTTATTTATATTATATTTTACTATAGTATAAAGTGACGAGTGTAGTAACCTGAGAGAGATTCCAGAGTTGACGATCTGTTCGACGAGGCGTGCACAGCTGTCCTCGGAAAGCGACGTCTTCACCTCGCGGATAAGTGCGTTAACGTAGTTCACAGCTGATACTTCCTAAAGAGTGTGATTCGTTGTTTCACAGCATCAGTTGTCACGTTCATGTCTCCCCTCTTCGAACCGAATGATTCAGCATATCCGTTGAATGCATCGTTTACGACTACGTCGAAATCGACTACGCAACTTTGCCATGCCTGAAAGTCGTGATAATCAGATTTCAAAATAAGAAGTCAACCTGCTTCAACGTAGCAATGTTGGCGAATCTTTCATCGACCAAGTCCTTGAGCGGCACATTCTTTCCCTTAGCAATCCACTGCAGTTTCCTGAAGAGTTTGTTATGGAAGAAATGGAAAGTGAGTTTCCTGAAGATCTCGACGTAACGATGACTGTTGAAGATGACGTGTTTGCGGAAGGGGATGCGCCCGTTTTCATCTCGTTCGTATACGTTCAAGCTCTCGCCGTCCTCCTTGGCCTGACGAATTGATTGATTTAATATATATCATCGTCCCTTTCTTACACAGAAGTGGTTGACGTCCGGAACACCAAGTCGCTTGGTGTTGATCTCCACGACTCCCTCATAAATCTTCAGCGCCTTCCTGATAGATTGGAAACGTCGAGGAACTAGGGGATCTCGACATACTTGAGATAGGGAACGGCCTGCTCTCCGAGCGGCACGCAGTCAGCATTCACTGGGATCAAAATTGTCCTAGTCCGAGGGAGAGGAGTACTCACTGCACATGATTCTGCTCGCATCAAGGATGGCCTTCACGGCATCCATCCGCAGATCGTCGTACTTGCATTCGTAAAATTCGTCCACCGAGTATGGAACCTAGAAAAGAGGCCATTTAGTAGCCTACGACCAATTCACCATCAAATGCCGAGTTTCTTTGGAGAGACGCCAGTTATTTGAGAATAGGTTCTTTCAACACTACAATTTAGATACTACGTACCATCGAGTTTTTCTTGTCGGTTGTCAGGAGGAACTGGCGAGCTCGCGAGAAGGATGCATTCAGCGCTTCTCGATCCTTCCTCGAAAGCTCACTCAGGGGCGTGTTCTCGCCATAGTACTTCAGGATCGACATCACCTGCATTGAAATTAATTCAATTCGTTCTAAAGTCACTCTTGACCTCGATTGTTGCGTCCTTCATCATCTGTGAATACGCGCATCTCTCGGCAGCGTTCAGCGGAACCTCGTGTAGCACCGTCTTGGTCGGCGTGTAATGGTCCTGAATGTAAACTTCATAAACGTTAAACGTACTACGGACGATATCCTTCTTCGAGGTCCGCCAAAAAATCTGCGACGTCAGATCGATGAGAGGAGGAAAGAGAAGTCTGCAAGCATATTGCCCGTAGGTCGGCAACGTTCCCCACCTGGAGTAGGGATCGAGGAAGACTTCGGCGAAGAAGCGTTTGGTGACCACGTTGTTGAAGCCCTTCAGCGTTCCAATGTGGCCGAGGATGTCGTCTACAATGAAGGCGTCTTATGGTTGGCCCCTTTGCGATCTACTCTCTCCATTGTTTCAAGGCCAGCAAGACGACGAAAACCATCCCCATTTTCAATTGCGATTGCAACGCTTCATTAAACGCGTTGGGAACTGCCGCATCGTGTAGATTCATCACTATACCGTTGATGCTCTTCCGGAATGGAGTTCCAGTGACGACCCATCGGTTGGTGGCTCTGATCAGATTGCAGATTTCCGAAGCCTTGTTCGCGTTGCTGACGACCTGGCCCTCGTCCATGACCATCTGTAAATGTCATTCCCTCGAGAAACCACTTTCTCGCTCACCCGCCACCAACTGATCTGCGTCATTGGAGTAGGGGAAATCTTCTGCCTCTTGTTCCTTGAGCATCCTGAAACATCGTAAAGGTAGAGCTACCTCTGCATTCTCTTACGAGAGGCGTTCAACTTGGAGAACACCAATTCCGAGGCCAGCGTCTCGTAGGCCACGATTACGATATCGTACAAGCCGAGGAAGTAGGGATGCTTGTAACCCTCGACTTTGACACCCGCATACATCTGAATGCAAAAAATTATTTGTTGGCATATGTCTTGCTTACGTTGATCTTCACCGACGTCTTGACGTGCCTTCGCAGCTCCTCGAACCACTGCTGTTGCAGCGTTCGAGGCACTACGATGAGGGTGGTGCCGACGGCGATGTCCTGAGAAGGAAAGGAATGTCAGTGTCTACCCATTCAACATAGTAGAACAGAAAAAACATCAACGTTGCGCCCTTTTCGTCTGCTCGTTTTCCACTCACAGGATTAGTATTCTAAACAAACCTGTTGATCCATGCATTCGGGGCAGAGGAAGAAGTGCTTGCTCGCGACGTCGGTTGTCCAGTGAACGGCATCCCGGTCACACCCCACTCCGCACTCAGTGCAATGCACGGAATCTGAATAACATATTTAATTTATAAATACGACTAAAATGTAATAAATTCCATAATACAATTCTCAAAAAAAAAGTAAATAAATACTAAATAAATAAATAAAATATTATAACTCACTGTCCGCTTCGTGACGGGCTTCGTAGTGGAACGAAGTTCTCTTCTTCTTGGAGTTTATCTTCTGAAAAAAATAAATTATTCTAGTGAGATGTGTTATTTTTACCGGATGGTCTCGAACGTTTTGTGCCCCGTCGACCACTGTGACGACGTCGTTCACGAGACCGTTCACAACAGCCGTGACATCGTCCTCACTGAAATATCGCCGTATTTAAATGTTGATGCATTTTAGCTTACATTTCGACCTCCTCGTATCCCACCTCACTGGGAGGTGCACTTCCTCTCGCCATCGTCGTGATCAAAGCGATCAACTCCACAGTCTGCAGTACTTTGAATTAATTGGAATAATAAATTGGCATCCACCTTCCCGAGGCCCATCTCGTCAGCGAGGATTCCACCGCGAATAAACAGTTGAGGGGCTTCGCTGAAAACGCGTCACATTTTTTAACACATTTGTGAAAATTACTTACATGACACTTTCCATTATCATTCCCATATTGAAGTAGTAGTTGTATGGAGCGCCCGACCGCGGAGTGATTTGTACGTAGCGGAATGCGGCCTGTAAAGGTATGTTCGTGATCAAGAACAATACAAAAAATAATTCTCAACGGAGATGCCTATACGGAGTGTGCGCTCATTCTCTGACTAAATACTAATGAAAAATATATTAGTCCTGCGAACTATTTTGCAGAGCGATGAGTACAATCCGCATGGATAGTTCCGCTGACAATACTCGTTATGCTTACCAGATCAACTTCTGGGTTGAGCTCCCGGTGAATCATGAACCGCACCGCCGCCTCTTGGTAGGCATACAGGCGCGCGGATAAATCCTGATGATACAAATTCTATATCTAAATATTTAGTTTTCAAACCTGGTCCTTGATCTTGTATCGCGGGATTGGAAGTCGTGCAGAGCGATTCAAACGGTAGAAAAGCTGAAAGTATTCATTCCCATTTACTATTCTAATTTCCCGTTACCTCGAAGGATTCGTCCATACGTTTGAAGCTTGAGTCAAGGCAACGCGGATGTTCCCGGATTCGATTGTAATTGAAGCGCCACATCTCGTTATTTACAATTCGAGATACGGCACAATCCTGAATTAATCTCATCAAAAGCGTTTAAAAGAAGATCCACCTCTAGGTCGGTGTGCAACCTGTAGACTCCAAGGGACTGGAAGAATCCCCCTGGCCGAAGAACCGAGAGTTCGATCAACTCGCAGAGATCATTCATCTGGAAATTATTTTTATAGTGCTTTGAATAAGTAGTATAAAAACTCACTTGATCAATTGTGTAGTCTGCTGTGCACGACACATTTCTTGTTCCATCCCGCGGAACTGGCGTAGCACGAACTCGATCCATGAATGCAACAAATTTGGCCCTAAAACGGATCTATTCTTAAACCGCCTCACTATTCATTCTCACCAATACTCCTTGTTTGCAGTCGAACCAAAGTCGGAATTGAACCTAACAACTGACCACCTTCCCATCCGAATCTGAATCGCATTAGAACAAGTATCTTCAAGTTGTTACCGTTGAAGCGGTTGGACACAAGCGAACGGATGAACGGTCCAAGGTGAGAGCTTCTTCATAGCTCAGGGCCTCCGGCAATTGAATCGTAAGGCCGAGAGTATATTTGTAGTCCGCGGCCTGAATGTGACTCATTATTAAACAATTTTAATAGTGTAATAAAACATGAAAACAAAGAGTGAACGAATTTTTTCAAAATATGGAAAATATGTAAACATTTCATAATTTTTGTTCACAAAGATAGCTTAAGATTTGCTCACCCGTGACTTGCGACCGGCTGGCGCTCGAGAATTCGTCGAAGTGGGATCAGGGGGCAGAAGGTTGGGTGGCATCGTTGCTTGCTAATTCCTGTTGAAAGCAAGGTCTTTTAATTAATCATGAGGTAACCTTGGACCTATTCGAGGGGTCTTTCGTTATCTTATCACTACTATCCAGCAGGGCATCGATAAGTCTAAAAGACGGAAAGGCGACCGCAGAATGCGCACAAGCTTTACTGCATAACGCGGTAGCGGCTTATCAATCAATAGTTATCTTTGTCATGTGTTACAACGAAGGGGAAACACGGCAAAGATTAGGGGCGTATTCTCAGGATAGCTTTCACCACAATCAATGTCGTGGTACTTAGTCAGCTTAAACCGAACACTGCACTGACATCAACAAGAAGTCATGTTTAAAGATTCAGCCTTTATCTTGTTTGTTAGTGGGTGTGTATTTGTACAATACAAGATGTTCTCCATTACGACAACGATGATTCACAACAGTATTATCTCATGGGAATGAAATATACTAAAAGAAATTGGGGGAGAGGGAATCTAAAAAAGGGGAGAGTGAATCGAATAAGATACTACAAAAGGCTAGCAAATCAATGCAGTACTGGCAGCATCTGTAGATTCGAAACTACAACGATAGAAACAGATTCGAGACTCTCCTCAGGTACACATATAACTGCTAATCGAATGGAGTATCATTTGGAGGGGGATATTAAATGGCAATTCTCGTTGTTTGCCTTAGATGAGAAAAGCTTTGCGGACCATGGTATGATGAGAGTAGTCGTGAAGGAGTTTAGGCGCGCTCTCCGCGGATGCGGCGGGCGAGCTGGATGTCCTTCGGCATGATCGTGACGCGCTTGGCGTGGATGGCGCACAGGTTGGTGTCCTCGAAGAGTCCCACGAGGTAGGCCTCGGCGGCCTCCTGAAATTAGGGAAAATGAATTTACGCTAAGTAAAGATTTCAACGAACCTGGAGAGCTCCGACGGCAGCCGACTGGAAGCGGAGGTCGGTCTTGAAGTCCTGAGCGATCTCACGCACGAGGCGCTGCAAATTATTTTCGTTTTATTTTTTAATATACGGAATATTCATAGTTGATTCTCACACCAAAATAAACATAAGTCAAATTATCTAAATTTTAATCGTTGCGAATTGAACTCCAACCTGGAAGGGGAGCTTGCGGATGAGAAGCTCGGTGGACTTCTGGTAACGGCGAATCTCGCGAAGAGCGACGGTTCCGGGGCGGTAGCGGTGGGGCTTCTTGACGCCGCCCGAGGACGGAGCGGACTTGCGGGCAGCCTGAAAGAACACACATGATTCCCTCTCCTCCCTAATACCCACCCTGTCCATATTCTCCCTCTCGTAATGTCGCAGTGCTTATGTTCTTAAGTTCTTTGGCAATTTCCAATCCCTCACGGTGTCATGACTCATCAGTAAATCGTGTTTCAATGCATTTCGCAACACATAAATGTTATTATGTATAATAAACCTGCGCATCCTAACGCCGCATGGTATTGATTTTCCGATCGATACTCGCGAACTCCCTGGGGGTGGGGGTAAATAAGGACGCGGGGCGAGAGATTAGCCCCCGGCCGCGACGCGCACGCCAGACGCGTTGCGGCAACAACCAAGCGAGTAGCATTCCGATTCTACCACCCAATTACACATTAAGGAGCACTTGACGGATTTCGAATCCGTGCCCGAAGTCAAGTTGAGAAAGTGGAAAACATCGGCAAACCTTGGTGGCGAGCTGCTTGCGAGGAGCCTTTCCTCCAGTCGATTTGCGAGCGGTCTGCTTAGTACGAGCCATGGTGAGAGATGGATTGGGAGTCTACCTGAAAAGACCAGCCTTTTTACAACGAAATAAAAGATTTGCGACGCGAAAGCGATAAAATCACCGACTCGAAAACGGAAATGGTTTTATAAAACGATAAAACGCGAGTCATGTGAACCGGAATGATGGAAGCGGCCTGCGGGGCGACCGAACCAAGTAGACAGTGAGAGAGAGGGATGGAGGGGAGGAGGGAGAGAGGGGGAGAGGGCCACTATTGCCCTCTCCCTCCCTCGCGCCTCGTACTACCTCTTATCCCTCGTTCATCTGGAGATCGATAATCCTGATCGGACATGTTCGGACACGATTCCGTCACATGTAGCGTCGTTCTGCAACGGCGATGGGAGGTCGAGAGAGAGGGAGAGAGGGGAGAGGTTCGGGGAAGGAAAGAAGAGAGGGAAGTCAATGGAACTACGTCACACGACCGCCCCGAGACCACAACAACGAGTGGGGGTGGCCAGGGGGAAAGGCGGTATCTGTGAGTACGAGCAGCTATGAACACCCGATATCTTATCTGATATTAGCGAGATCAAGTGATAGGAAAAGATCAACGGGCATGAGAAGAATTGAAAATGGCTGTCGTGGTAAATACTACTTCTTCTGGCCTAACCAGTTTATTCATCTTACAGTGAGTGTAGCTTCAATGTCGTTGCAAGACCGCCGAAATTTGCATAGCGAAATTTGAACAGATAGAGCTACTTTACGGATCTGACGTAACTGTAGACAAACATGTCGTCAGAAATTATCGCAAAATCTCTTAGGAACGAAATTCTCTCTACAACAATTCTTCAATTAAATTTATAGGAGTAAAAACTGAATTTAAACTGTAGTAATGATCAAACATGCATACGGAAATGTTTTAGGTCAGAGTACAAAAGGAAGACATGTATTAAAGTGGACACGGCGAGAATATACAATTGTCTTCATGGATCAATGCTTATATGCTGCGGTATTTCGAATAATTGATTGTGCAATATATATTGCGAAACGGTCGTAGAAGTTGCAAGTTTATCAGCTGTACTTGGCAATTTGCACACGAATAAACGTGTTTACCGAAGGGGCTCTTAATTTAGAATTGGCCGCCCTGAAAGCCCCCCATGTATCGCCACCACCCTCGCAATCATCCTCGTCGTCTTTCAACTTGTCAGCGAAAGAGGCAGCCTCCCTGTGGGGGGCCGGCTGGGGCAATGCGAGAGAGCAGGTGAAGAATGAGAGGCCGGCCAAGGGGAGGGCGATCTCCCTCTTGTTTCCTTGGACACGTGAAGTAGACGATCGCTGTGCTCTTTAAAAGGCGCCTATCTCCATCGGGGCCGACCCTTCACTCCGACCCACGTCACCGAGCCCACGTCTTCGTTTTCTTGGGTATTTCCCAAAGTTCTGGCACCCGTTCGCCGATGGTTGCCCCCAATGCACCTGCTCTCTGCCCCCAGCTTACTATCTCCACCCCATCTAGGCGAACTGGAGTGGTTCCTCTTCGCTGTTCTCGTTTACTCCCTAGTACCCGCTACAAGTTTTGACCTTGAATGGGTTCATTGAAAAGCACTGCCGCCGCATCTTTCTACCCATTCCCCTCGGTGAAAGCAGTCGAGCCTTTGCCCCGGTCCAAGGCCGTTCGGTCCCAGTGAGGGTTCGATCTTGTGCGTGCCTCTGTCGTGGACACGCACCCCCACCGATCAAAGACAACTTCTGTTCTCTTTTGATTGCCATTACTTCCCATTGTCCCGTGGTCTGTTGATATCGTCAGCTGCAATCTTCCCCTTCCATCATTCTCCCAAAAGAGTGAGACCGCCGTTCGCTCAGCGCAAGTTTGACACTCCACTCCATTTTCGCCCCCCACGCATCCCCATTAAAGACAATGAGCGGCGGAGATTCAGAGAGGTAAAAGGAATTAAAGACGATGAGATATCCTGTCACCGTAACCATTTCCTGTTCAACGGCCTCACGTGCTGGCCCGCCCCGTTTCTAAACGTACATAAGCGCCTCGATCACAATATTCCGCGGGTGCAAGTAGCAACTTGCTCTCCTCCCTCAACTATACCGGCTTGCTTGCAGCGGAGCGCCTCCCTTCCACAACTACTCCTTGCAATGGCCCGTCGCTTCATCTCCCTCTCTTCCCTGCTGCTGCAGAATGGTAAGGCTAGGCGCCCTTCTCTCTCAGAGGTCTACGGCGGCTTGCAGCCCCGGGCATTCGAGCAGCGGCAGTTCCCAAGTCCTTCCACTCATCCTCAAAGTCCTTCGGGGCCGCGGCGCTAAGGTGGCAAAATAAAACGGCGCATTCCCTAGCGCCACGGGGACGGGTGGACGGGGGCCCTTGACAGGCTTGGAGGGGCACTGGAGGAGACCCAGGACGGCAAGAAGAGTCTCGTCATCTTCGACAAGGACGGCACCCTCATTTGCTTCCACTCCATGTGGGTACCGTGGACGCTGGAGACGGCCAAGAGGTAACGAAACCTGAGAGAGAAGGGAAGACCCCTTTCACAGACTGGAGAAGCACTCGTCCCTCGCCATTTCGGACAAGCTCTTCAAGCTCCTGGGCTTCTGCCCGCTGCAGCAGAAGGTATTTTTGGGAATTGGAACCAAAGGGAGTAGAGTAATCTATCAGTTCCGCCCCGGACTCCTCGCAGAGGGCACCATGGCGCAGATCCGCGACGAGATCGTCGCCCTTCTAGCTGATCACGGCGTGGAGAAGGAGCATGTGAGACATCCTTGCTACAGTATCCCAACTTCTTATCACCATCCGATTATAGCGGTCACAAAACATGATACCGCTATATCGGAACAATGTAGTCATAGTCCATGGAACCGCTGTACAACCAACTGCAGGCCCGCAAGATCGTGTCAGCTTCTGTGCTCGATTGCATGACGCACTCGACACACACTCTCAAGGAGATCCACGATCTCCAGGTAGATCATCGCCCATCTCTTCGTCTTCATCGTAATATTGTAGGCACTCTTCCGTGACCTTCGCCAGCACGGCGTCAAGATCGCGATATGCACCGCAGATTCTCGGTAAACAATTCTTCAGCTTGCAAGCCGCACCCATTTTGATCAAATGATTCCCCTCAACAACAGAATATAGTGTAGTACTGGCACAGTAATTGACCCTGGTCGTTGGCCGGACTTGTTTATCTCCTCTCTCTTCCCCCTATTCAACTTCTGAACCGCACCCATCACACTGATGGGAGGAAACTGGATCCCGATTGATGCGCGCCTGGGCGAATGGTTCCGATTACGATGGGGTTTTCGGCTAATTACAGAACTGGGTGAAGTCAAGAGAATTTCCGGGGAAAGGGCAAAGAATACCCCGTGTGCACATTTTGTACCTACCCTTGTTGAAAGAGGCATGTGATCTTTCCGTGATATCTCACAGGGCAACAAGCCATAAACGTAGAGGGAAGCACTCAGATCAAGGTGTCTTATAGGGCAGCAAGGCATCAGATTCCCCAGCAACAACGAAAGTATCCCTTCAGAATCGGCACCATGGGCATGCTGGACTCATTCGGACTCCGTGAGTTCGTCGATCGCGTTGTGTGCGGAGACGACGAGGGGGCGATGCCGAAGCCTCATCCCCGCAACGCCCTCGCCATCTGTGCCGACCTCGGCATCCCGCCCGAGGAGGCCCTCATGGTCGGGGACACCGTCGCCGACCTCGGAATGGCACGCAGTGCCCGTCTCGGAGGCAGTGTCGCCGTCCTCAGTGGCGTCGGCAGGCACGACGACCTCCATCACCTCGCTGACCATACGGTAGGCAGATCCTTTAGTATAATTGAAGATCAGAACATTATATTCTCTTTTTTGTTAGGCAGAGAGGAGAAAGCAGATGAGGCAGTAAAATTTTAACAATAGCATTGGCATCATTTTAATGCATCCATTGAAAACGGGAATCTCTCGCCTGGCAGAGTGAGAGAGGAGAGCAGAACGTCAACGTGGCACTCCCATAAAAACAGCTATGTATGCATTGCAGGTCGACCACGTAGGGGAGCTCCTCCCCATCGTCCTCGGCGCTGCCGCAAACTCCAAAATAGGCAACAATTCCAGTGCCCGCTAACTGTTATCCCCATGAATTCTTCTTCTCTCGAGATATGATCTGCGATCAATCTCTTTCTGTAGTCGTAGCGTCCGCCCACGTGGCGTAATCACATGATAATCCGGTAGAATCAGGTTCCCATTCTACGGGAACACTATTTGTACGTATCGATGAATCCAACCCTCCAAGTTTTCAATGGTTTGAAAAAGAGAAATGCCTTTTCCGCGAAGAGAAATCCTGCCTTAGTCATGTCACTCAATAAAGATTATCTTATTATTGTGTTAATCGTATCTTATCAATCGGCTCCTGCAGGAATCCCTATTTTTGAAGAGTGCCTCTATCGACAGTCGTCGTTTGCGCGTTTGGACTGGCAAGGTCTCTGGGGGTCGCGGTTACTCTTATCGTGGAATCGCAAGCTGGCAGAAAGGGCAGTGTCTCTTGCTTCGTTGTCCTCTGCATATTGGCATGATCTTCTCTCCGTCTCTCGATTGGCTCTATCTCTTCGTCGTTGGCAGGCCAGCCTCCCTCTGCCCAGTACGGAGCCAGGCAGTGACCACGCTCCACTTATCACCAATTCCTATCACAACATCCGCATTTCCTCCCATTCTCGGCCCGCGTGGAGTATTTACCCAAGGGCTCAATTATAGGAGATACTAAACAGGAAGATGCTCCATTCCCGCTGCTACGCCCGTGCTCACACGAACAGAACGGAGACTAAAGGTTCGAGAAGAGGAGAGTAGGAGGTGTGCAGCACACCTTGCAGCCCCAGCCTTGGACTACAAGCAACGTCGAATTGACATCAGTAATAGGGGGCTCAGGTGAGCTCTACTAGTGTGTTCCTCGAAACGAACTTGACTTACAGACAGTTGCCATCGGCAGTGATCCACTTCCGCGCGCACCTCGAACACCTTATCGCCGATGGAAATGTGAGCTATTACTGCCCCCACGCCTCCTTATTCGAGAGAGCGTATTCAGGCACTCACAGAGAACGCGTTCAACATGCCACCGTTCCCTCGCCTCAGAACACTCAGTCTGCGGAACAATAGAGTAGGCCAGACTCAATGTAACAATCGCGAGACGTACACCATGCAGATCCGAGACTTTTCTCGATTTCTCGAATACCTGCGCGAAAGATGTCCGCGATTGGAGACGCTCACAATAATAGACAATCCTGGCTGGCCCTTAGCTTCTACAGCCCTAGCACGGAGTATATTCGACCAAACGGGGCTTTATGCGCACTACAGGTTGGTCCATAGAGAACGACGCTTCGCTCTAGAAATGAGAGTAGAGCAGGCATATCTCCCTGAGAATTGTCGTAATATTCGCGTTCCTCCTCCTCCAGACAATACTCAAAGAGAGCTCTACACACTGACCCCTGCAGGTCGGAAACGCTGGCGTACTTTCCGCGGCTGAATTGTCTGGACGGAATGCCGAGGGAAGACGAAAAGGAGACCAATCTATCGGATGAGAGATTAGAGCACTCGTCTTCCTCCTCCTCCGCCGGTCTGAGTGTAAATTCCGTGGCGCGTCTCGGAACGTCCACGGAGGTTCTTGCCGACTGAACCTGTCATAAATTACGAGTAGTGTAAATAGTAATCTTTACTCCCACCCCATTGTTCGATGATAAAGTCTTACGTTATTCAGTATTCAGTCGTTCATGTAGTCTCGCCAAGTTGCCGGGAGTCAGTCATGTTGGCAGTATCCATCTTCAGAAGTCTGGCATCTCACCATGTGTCTAGTCTCGCATCCGTGAGAGACAAGGCAAATGGAGAGATGCCAGATAACAGATGATGAATTCTTCCCACGCCAATTCCTACACCTTCCTGCAGTCGTCCCCTGCGTGTTCGACGGTCTCTATTTCTCTCCCACTCCTTGAACACCTTGTCTTTCGCCTCGCCATATGGCATAGAGCGGAACCGAGCAACATCTGAAAGGGAGGAGGGGCGGGGGGAGGGCGATGGGTATCAGTAGGGGTAGCCTTCCCCTCGGAGAGGTAGCGTGTTCTTCCCTCCCTCCGTGTTGACCCCTATGACGCCCTTTTATTTCCCCTCCTCTGATCTTCGAGAGTGACCCTGGTAGTGATCGTTATCTCCCAATCCATACCCTCTGCACTGGTATTGCTGATTCTGTTTTCCTCTCGGATTGCGTTTGTTTTCTTGGGCTTCTCTGCACAGCGCACCCATAACGCCTTGATCTATTCCAGCGGAGAGGCCATAACGTTTTGATCTGTTTCAGCGGAGGGTGTATAAATCTGGTCTAATTCGGCAAGTCTGTCCTGAACGATCCCCTCCTCCCTCTCCTCCCCCTCCTTGCCGTCCGACCCTTAGCGGTATAAGAGCAGTGCTACGTGGCGCTCTGCTTCCTTCCTATTAGCGGTAGCCATCAGGGCCGCCTAGTGAACTGTGAAGGTTGGGGGAAGCCCCCCTCGTCCCTCTTTCCTTCATGTGCCTCCCATCAGTCGATGGAATCTTACACTGCGTTGTTCCATTGTTACCTCCCGGCATTCCCGAGCTGCTCATCGAGCGATGCAAATTTGTCTGACGATTTTACCACGTGGCGCGAGCTGTTGACCCCTAACCATCTCCTCTCACGATCTACGCATCTTTATCGGTTACCACGCAGGTCCCTTCGCGGGCGCACGACATGTTATCCAATATTTCGCGCAAAGCGCTCCTCCCTGCTGCCAAGGAGTTCAGGTTTGTGATAGGGATACCCCCAGTGCTCTTCGTTTCTATAGCAAGCTTCATCTCGCTTCGGCCCGCGGCAGTTCGACTACGGTGTGCGGAGGCAGTAGTGATGGAGCCACGGCAGAGCGGTATGATGCTTTTATCCCTCATACCTTCTTTTCCCCACTTTCTTTCTACCCCACTTCCCTTTGCAATGTTGGATATTTGCAGTGCCCACGTCCCCGGATCAGAGCCTCCCGTCCAGACTCGACGTCTCATGAAGACCATCACGGACGCCCCCGGCGAAGAACCATCGATCGAGTCCAAGCTGAGGGCTCTGAGGAAGGAAGCACAGGTAAGTGAATTCCATGGGGATGCATAAAAAAAATTGGGAAAGCGCTGATCGGTGTCCGTGTTTTTCTCTGTCTAATGTGTCCCTCGTGAGTATGTGTGCCTTAATGTGTCTCGAGAACGACGTGATCTCTGTCATTGCAGAGACTCATCCGCGAGAAGGACGCAGCATCTCCTCTGTGGCCGCCCTTCGAGGACAACTTCGGCCGCAAGCACACCTACCTCCGCATCTCCCTCACGGAGAAGTGCAACCTCCGATGTCAGTCGCACCGTTTACTCTGGGGTTTTCCTGAGATTGTTCAAGATTATGAGATATCTTCTTTTCCACTTATTTCCCTTCAATCTCATGACGGCATCCTTTAAATCCTTCAAAACAGATAGCAACTCGACTCTGACGTTTCCCTTGTCACATTTCTACAGTATGACTCCTGACTCTGGCGAATTGGCACTCACAAGGCCCCCTGAAAAGTATTCTTTTGTTCGAATGCCCTTTCTCAGCAAATCCCAAGGCCACGATTCCCCATTCATTTCCCCCTGGTTTCAGATTTTGCAATATGACTCAGAGACCGGACACTGTTCGTGAGCCCTTCTAAAATAAACGGGGGCCAAGAGTCCAAACGTATTTCCCCTGGTTTCATTTCAAAAGAGAAATGAGGAAATATGCATCGGGATACGGTAGTCCACGGAACACCTCTTCAGGTCTCTACTGCATGCCAGAGGAGGGAATAGACTTGACGCCAAACCCGCAGCTGCTCACGACCGAGGAGATCGTCAAAATTGTCCAGGTAAACAATATTTACAGATAGTGTGCACAAACCACAGCTTTTGAGTAGTGGCGGGTGAAGCACATAACATGACATTCACTGCAGGTATTCGCTTCTCACGGCGTGGACAAGATCCGTCTGACGGGGGGCGAACCTTCTGTTCGTGGCGACTTCGTCGACGTCATCCGCAGTATCAAGTCAGTCGAGGGAGTGACGCAGATTGGCGTCACCACCAATGGGATCGCCATCGGTCGCAAGCTAAAGGACCTCAAGGAGGCCGGGCTCACCCAGGTACTAAGAAAAAGGAGTTCGAAGTTCGTCTTGGACTTTGCACCTAGCAAAGCTCTGTCTACTCTCTTTTCCAGAGCATCTAATGGAGAGAGTGATTGAACCGTGTGATTGAACCATGCGTCCAGAATTTCTGCGGTGATCAGAGATAGAATAGTGCTGCAAACCGTGTTTTCGTAGTTCGTATTCTTTGCACTTTGATCTAATCAAACTTCAATTTTTCTTTCCCGATTCCTGGCAACTGCCGAAAATCATACAACACTGGAGGATAACAAATTTCGGATGGCAGGTCAACATCTCCCTCGATACTCTGAGCGAGGAGAAGTTCCTCACGATCACGCGTCGTAATGGGTACAAGAAGGTGATGAGGACGATCACCGACGCCCTCAACATCTTTCCCAGTGTCAAGGTTATTCTCTTCCCCCTCCTTCTTCTTCTTCTCCTCCACCTCATTCTTCTTCTCCTCCCCCTCCTTCTTCTTCTTCTCCTCCTACACCTCCTTATTCTTCTCCTCCTCCCCTTCCTTCTTCTTCTTCTCCTCCCCTTCCTCCTTCTTCTCCTC
>JACMIG010000286.1:18398-36986 GCA_014805385.1 Levipalatum texanum
CCCCCCCCCCCCCCCCCCCCCCCCCCCCCCCTCCCCCTCCCCCCCCTCTTTTTTCTCTTCATTCTTCTCCACCCCTCCTCATGTTTGTCCTGGTCCTCCTCCTTCTTCTTCTCCTCCTCCTCCGCCCCCTTCTTCTTTTTCTCCTCCTCCACCTCCTTCTTCTTCTCCCCTTCCCCTTTCTTCTTCTTCCGTTCTGATCAAATGACGATCCAAACCGTTCCAGATCAACACGGTCGTCATGAGGGGAGTCAACGATGCGGAGATCACGGGCTTTATCGAACTCACCAAGGACTGGGTAATTTTTATGCCAGTACAAGTGATCGACCTTTCCTCTGCATACGGCCAGACAGATAAGTAAAACAGCTTCATTACTCTTCTTCAACTGGATAAAACCTCCCCAATTCCAGCCCATCTCGGTGCGCTTCATCGAGTTCATGCCATTCGGCGGCAACAAGTTCAGTCTGAACAAGTTCGTCTCGTACGCCGACATGTTCGGGATCGTAAGTTGATATAAAATCATGGATCCATGAGAACCCCCTCTCAGGTCAAGGAGCAGTATGGTGACTCCATCTACCGCCTCACCGACACGCCCAACGACACCACCAAGGTAGGAAAATGGGGAGAGAGATGATGCTTATTTTTGCAGGCCTTCAAGATCCGCGGGTACGCGGGCGAGTTCGGTTTCATCACGAGCATGTCCCACAACTTCTGTGGTACCTGCAACCGTGTGCGAGTGACGGCCGACGGGAACCTCAAGGTGAGAGAACAGTCATCAATCCAAGGAAATTATTACTAGTTCGGCCATCTGATAGTAAGAACAACACCTTTTCAGAGTCCATTCCAAACCACATTATATTGTGCATCTTCCAGGTGTGCCTTCACGGTAACGCCGAGGTCAGCCTCCGTGACGCCATTCGCTCCGGAGCGACGCAGCTCGAACTCTCCGACATCATCGCCCGCGCCGTCCGCAACAAGAAGAAGCAACACGCAGGTACTATCAAGGGGAAAGAACAAAGCGGAAAAACACGGAGGAACAACGAAGCTTGATATTCAGCGCAATTCCCAGAATCCAAAATTGCCCACATCGTTAATTCCTGAACAATACCGAGGCTCCTCGTTACTTCATCGCAGTCTTCAGGAGTCGAGAACCTGCAACACCTCAAGAATCGGCCCATGATTCTCATCGGCGGATAACGTCTTCCTTCACTTCCCTTTCTACCCTCCCTTCCACCCCTTCCCTTCCCCCCATCCGCCCTCACCTTCACCTTCTCTCCCCACCCATTGGATCCTTGCTTACTCTCCGACAGTTCTTCTCTACTTCCTCCGGTATGTTCGCCGGTGTGCAGGGTATCCTAATGATTTACAGGACTTCGCGACCAACTAACCCATGTGCGAGGCGACGGCTCTGCTCATCAAGTAAGAATATCTCTGAGAATTCCTCAGAAGCTTTGAAGGTTGACGTTAGCGATAAGGCCATCACGAAGCGACAGGCGACAGCACGAGCTACCATTTCGGTACTGAATATTTAATTTCAATTTATTTAATTTTCATAATGTTTCAGGTCACCCGCGAGATCTACGATCAGATCTCCGACAACCAACTGAAGAAGGGCGACGTTCTCGCAGTTGCTCGAGTACAATCAACGTTTTTGCCTCCCGCTATTCCCTTATTCCAGATCGCTGGAATCTCGGCTGCCAAGCAAACGTCGACCCTCATTCCACTTTGCCACAACATCCCGATCGCCAAGGCCACCGTCGACTTCAGCATGAACGAGGTGCTAATCGTATGCATATTCTGCTGCTCAGTTGATCATGATTTGAAGCCTGCACGGCACCTTTGATCACTAGAGCTCTGGTTAAATATGATCTGAACACCTTACAGGACACGCTCTCGATCCACGTCATTGCTGTAGTGTCGACGGTGTCTCGGACGGGCGTTGAAATGGAGGCTCTTACTGCGGCTTCCATCGCCGCGCTTACCATCTACGACATGTGCAAAGTGAGACAATCCACAGGGGCATCTAAAAGGAGAACTAAGATATCTACCTAGATCGTTGTCCCCGCGGGAATTAGACATGTGGAATATACAAGGCTTTTGAGTTCTTCTCAATATTACCTCTCAGGCGGTCTCTCACAAAATGGTCGTGCACAATATTCGCCTGGTCGCCAAGTCTGGAGGAAAGAGAGATATAACTGCCGAGGAGTGAGCCCTTACATTTATTTGCCTCCTTACTATCATTGCCTTGACTTCCCATTATTTTTGTGTTCTGGTAATTATTCAATACTTTTGTTCCAAAACGAGACTTCCCCACATTCCCCTCCTTCACCCATGATTCCTTTAGGTTATTGAATTTTAGACGTAGGCAAAATTAGAACGACTATTTAGACAATTCTTCACCTGTGACCCTCCAATTTCCTACGGGAAGCATGTTCAATAGTTATTGGTTAGCTTGCCTGCCACCACTTCATAATTTTTGTCTGTTTTCAATACATCTGGGCTAGCTTTAATTCGTATTATTTTCTGTTCGTTGCTTCAAGCGATGTGTCCGTAAACTGAAGCTCGTAAGAGGATAAAGAGCCGTGTTGTTCTAAACTTGCCAGTATCCCCCCGATACTTTTCGTCTCCTTGGTCTGCACTGGGCGCGTGAGTAAGTGTTTGTGCAGAACTTATCTCATTTCCTAACGGACCAAAGATCCTCCTCTTCTTTCCTGGCTTAAAATCATCCCTAATTTATCAGTTCTCCGGAGCATGCCTGATAAAACTACGGTTAGATGATCAATTACTAGCTTAATAATCGACTAGAGGGCGACGTATCAGCACTGATCAGTCGAAATCACATCTCCCCCCCCCCATCCATTCGCCCTCTCAGTTTCACTATTTGCGCCCGTCATCAGTAACAGCTCCTCCTGATATCAAGGCAAACAATTCGGACGGGGCTCAGTGACAAGGGGGAAGAAGGAGAGGGCGACTTATATCTCCTCTTCTCTTCGAATCGGCTTCTCCTAGAAACAAATTCATGATTGCCGTCCCGATCGTGTATCCCTACTGCACTGTGTATGTAACGGGGCGGCGGCGGGAGAGGGTGGAGGGAGGGGCCGAAGCCTTTGCGCACTCCTTCTACTATCCCGGAGATCGGGACGGCCCCATCAGCTACACCGAGGTCACCTTCTACTATCCCTCATCTTCTGGGACTTCCTCGACATCGTCGACATCTTCCTTCTCGACCATGTCGATGCGGCGGCGGGACTCGCAGGTGAGAACACCCACTCGACTTTAGGGGGGGAAGATATTTGAAGAGAGGGGTGATAATGAGGCTAATCTCCCGAGGGATCTCCTGAGGGGTGGAGATCCCGTAGTGTTAGACACAATCTCGAGTGGCTCTCGCGGCCGGAGGACACTCTCCGTTCCCCCTCTTCGCCCCTTCCGCGCTACCCTTCCGTTTATCGCCCCTTTCCTTATGGCACAATCTCAAGGGGCCATCCCACCCCTCTACGATACCGTCCCGAGTGAGGATGAAGAGGAGGTGAATTCTCATCCTAGACTCCAGCGGCCCTCTCCTTTGATCTACCGTATCGTTTAGCGCTCGAAGATGAGCTCGCGAGTGGCATCGAGAGGAGCGACGAGGGCCGAATGCGTGATCAAGAGCACGGACATGAGCGAGGAACTGCAGGTGAATCTTGACTTCTCTAAATTTGCCAATCCATCCATCAATTCAGGCCGCAGCGATTGAAGTGACCCTCACGGCCCTGGAGAAGCATCGAGTTGAAAAGGTTGGAAAGAGAGGCTATAAATAGCTAACATTTTCCTCAGGACATCGCCACATACATCAAGGAAGAGTTCGATCGCGAGTTTTCTCCAACGTGGCACGTCGTCGTCGGTAAGTCCTCCATAATTAGTTAAATTAAGCATCTTTGTGAAGGCCGCAACTTTGGGAGCTACGTCACGCACGAGACCAATCACTTCATTTACTTTTACGTCCAAAACGTTGCAATCATGCTCTTCAAAACCGGTATCTGAGCATCCTGAACCTTGTGCCATCCGCTGAATATCATTATCCGGTGAACAACTGTACAAAATTAATAGATAAACTTCGTCACGTCTGGTTTTCGATCTCTAAGGCGTTGTTTTCAAATTCGTGAGCTATTTATGTGAGGCTGAATCGTAGATGTGGGGACTATGTACACAAACGGGAAAAGGGCCCTAGTAACGGGGGAAGAAGGGAAGAGTTCGCGGACGAGCACCGTGCCAGACGGGGCAAAGGGGGAGGAAACCAACTCTACAAGCATCTCGAAGTCAAGGCTTGTTTTCATTTAATGCCAAAACAAGAGCACGAGAAATGAACTGAGGAGCAGCGAGGAGGTCTGAGCGGATGCATTGCAGTAGTCCCTGTCGTTGCAGAAGCAGTACCACCACCTAAGAAAACGAGAGAACTATGTTTCGAAAGAAAACGGTCACTTTTTAACGGGAGCAGAACCGTCCTGGTAGGGATAGCATCCACGAGGGTTGATCGTCGACAGATTCTGCGGGTTCACCTGGGAAGTGACGATGTGATGCCGATGTCAGTATTTTTCTGTTTTCGTAAATATAGATTTCAGTATATTAATATTTTCGCAGCCACGCAAGAAGTTGTCGACGAAGACTGCACAAGATCTTGGTTTACTATCCCATCTCGGTTTAATGATCCGTTTGATCAAACAGGGCAAGAAACGGAATGGAAGTTCAAGAGCGTGCGCAGTGCGTCCTCTTTTTCTCGGGGCATTGGAAGTCACCACTATTTACTACTACTACTGGACAACATTTTCTGAGCTTATTGTTAGACTGATGACTGACTTGTATATTGGGTGCATAGTAGCAGTCACTCTTGTATGTGACGTAAGACGCTCCCGGATCCATGGCGTCGATGATTTTGACGCAGAACTGCAATAACGCTCTTTCTTAGCAGGGAACACAAAGAACTTCAAGTGGCCGATCCAGGCT
This sequence comes from Levipalatum texanum, assembly GCA_014805385.1. NCBI lineage: Eukaryota > Metazoa > Nematoda > Chromadorea > Rhabditida > Diplogasteridae > Levipalatum > Levipalatum texanum. The sequence goes on from JACMIG010000286.1 coordinate 23,376, forward strand.
TTCTATTGGTTTCGAGTGAGCCAAGAGTGCCAGTCAAGCAACCCACGGTCAGTCAGGAGTCCTCCTAAGGACCGAGAATAGAGTACCTGGGGCGTCTCGCACTGGTTGTTCCTGTTGTCGCAGGTAGTCGTCATTGGAACGTCCTTCGTCGGGAACTTTCCGTGCCATCCATTGCACTGATGACATCGAATGGCACGAGCACTCTCTTCAAATGATATGTACTAGATTTAGTCACCTCAAAAATGGTAAGAAAGGGCACTATCAAGCATACAAATTGGAGACCTTTTGGGAGGAACGAGCTAGTACTTTATTTCTTTCATTGAGGCATGTCTTTGTATATTTCCTCGCCGTCCAACTAACCTGCGAAGTAGAGTACGAGCAGCAAGCTCAGCAGTAACTCCTTCATCCTGGCTCCACGGGACCTCCTAGGCAGACCACCGGCTGTAGTGGAAAAGGAGAACAAGACTACGACGAGAGAGGGAGACACATGACTGCAACTCGTTTGAAGCGACTTCTTTGTCTCTACGGGACTCCTTGGTTTCTCGCGGGATGCCTGTACTCTCTACGAGCAATGGCAACGGTCTCGAAGGAGAACTAGAGAGACAGGGCGCCCTCGTGGCCACTGGCTCTAAAAGGCGACGCTCCCCGATCGTTGCTGGGGAACCAGGCCCAAAGGATGTCATGGCTAAATCCCCGAAAGAACGACGACCACTACGTAAGCGGCGCACGGCAACGAAGCAATTTATTCATCTGAAATTGACATAAGCTAGGGAATTATTGAAAGAGACAATAAAGAAGCACACTTCTAGACTTTCACGAATGCGTCCTGACAGCCCCAGTGACCGATCTTGCGGCAACCTCAGCGGCCTGAAGAGAACAACTTCATTTTGTAGGTACTGACGCCTACCGAAACAGCCCTTGTTTCTTCTGCCCCGAGGGCGACCGAGTGATCATCAAGCTTGTACTCCTTCTTGAGAAAAGCGACGAAAGCAGGAATTCGCGTCACTTCACCAGCCATCACAATGGTAGTCACTGGCCCGAGGGGACTCCCTCCCGGAGCTTCGTCGACCAAGCCTCAATCATCAATATCGATTGCCCAGAATCCCGACATACTTAGTGCATCATCCACGCAGTTTTTCGCACCAACGAAGAGTGTCTTCATGGTGGATGCGACCTGGAAGCACCTTGTATCCTTTGAACAACGTGGATATTACCTCGTCCGGAGTGAAAGTCATGCGCTCCGAACCTCCGCCCGCCTTCGGCACGTCGATCACCGCTGTGCCTCCGTTACACATAGATTTCTGTTTGAACTCGAATTTATTTTTATTCAAAAGACCCATACCAGCGCATTTTGGCATGAAGCTTTCAAACGATCCAGAACCACATCGGAAATGCCCGATGGAAAGCCCGGTCGCTTTCCTGAAAAGTGTTGTGTTCCTCGTTTCATGGCGTTGTGGTTACTGACTGCATTTGTCTAGGAGTAATCCAAGCGCAGCCTGAGCGTTTGCATCGGGATAATTGAACGTCGATCGAACGGCATTGGCGTGGAAGACGGAGGCCTGTAAAGTCTAAACGTGAATTTCAAACGTAATCTCAAACCTGAGCGTTTGTATCCGAAATAGATAGGACGACGATTACAGCCGACGAGGATGCCTGAAATTGTTAAAATAAAATGATTTATATGGCAGCTCAACCGCGGATGGTTTTGCCCGATTCCAAGAAAAGAGTCCACTCGATGTTGCAGAACTGGTTGCGGCAGTGCACTTCGAACAAGTGCCTGCCTTACTTTCCAGTTCCCGAAATTCGGCTTGTAACCTGTTTAGCCTGCATTGTGGGGGTATAAACTTCGCAAACATCGGCCCACTTACTTTCTTTGTGTTTCCTCGAGCATGCGTGCAGCTGCTTTGTCGGTTTTCTGGTCCTCGATCTAGAAAATATAAAAAATAATGAAATATGTTCGAAACACGAACATTTTGGTAGGCCTTTGTTAGCTCCGTTTCCAGACTGGTTGCGGTCTTTTGGAGCCCTTCCAGTTGATCGGTTAGCCGTATGTTCTCGGCCACGTTTCCATTCAATTGACTTTCTAACTCATGGCGATTTCTTTCCAATTTGGCATTCTGAAGATCGGAATATATTTTTTAAATGATACTCACAAGTTTTTCCAGGTCAAGCATGCGCTCGCGCAATCCACACATATCCACCTTTATTGCTTCCTTCTGTAAAATGAACGCATGTTCAATAAGCTGAGCAGTGCACTTCGTCTTCCGTTCTCTTCCTCTCTTCATTCGATGCAACTAGGTCCTTCTTCAGCGAAGCGGAATTCCGTTCGCTCTCCGCAAGTCTTCTTTCGACCTCTTCTTTCTGAATCATAATATTTTGACAATAATTTTACTCTTTTTCACCTGTCGATTATGTTCAATGGTTCTGTAGACCTGCGTTTCCTGCACTTCCAGTTTCTTGTCTTCCGCAAGTTTTAACTTCAACTCCGCATCTTCCATCGCCTTTCGCATTGCCAGCTCGCTTGCTTTTGCTCGTGCAATCTGACATTCGTCGGTGATTTGATTGGACACTTAAATTACCTCGTTTTTCAAATTCGCAAGATCACTACCATTCAGCTCGACCTTGTGTATCTCTTCCATTTTCTTAAGATGATGCTCATGCTAAAAGATTTTTCTTTTAGAATGAGATTCAAGCAGTTTTAGCTCACTTCGCTGCGGGTTTGAACCAATTCATCTTGTAGTCTCTGAGCCTTTTTCTTCTCAACGGCAACGTCGGCAATTCGACGTACTTCAGCGTCATCCGCCTGAATAAATTAATATTGTATTTATTTTTCTTCCAATTAAACCATGTTGCGCCAATATTGAACTTCTTCCTGAAGCGTTCCAAAAATTTGCTGAGAATTAACACTGCGTGGCTTGCGCTGTTCCACCTACAAGCAATTATATTTTAGAAATTTGCTAGCACGCACCCTTTCAGTATTAACATCCTTCAATTGCGCCAGCAGCCCAGTCTACAATGGATGCTATTAATTCGCGATCGTATAGTCCATACCAACTGCTCAAGCTTCTCCATGTTGAGTTGTTGCATTTCAACGAGATCTTCAAGGCTAATTTCTACAGAGTAATACGCCGTTGTAGCTGAAGCCGAGCAAATAATGCGGCCATGCACAAGTCTTGATGAGATACCGGGCGATACCGACGGGATGCTCTCCTCTTGCATCAGCGTCAAAGGCATCATGCCCGGTCCGAAGGGCTGTCGGCTGTCGCTGATGTTGTCGTCTGTAATGATCGAATAGTAATAATCTGTTCTTGACTTCCTCACATCGCAGGGACAACTGCGACATTGAGTAGTCAATCACGGGCATCGCGAAGCTGTAAAGAGATGTTTTTATTGGGAGGAACGTGGATTGAACTTACTCTCCCATGCTCGACCGGGGCACGAAGAGGCGACACTTCTTGTCGTGTGGGGGAGAGATGCCCAGCGATCAATCGCTTGCCTTATCAACAGATAAGCGATGCCCGACCACTTTTACAGAGCTGGGCACACCTTTCCGACGCTTGCAAACAACGCGACTATGAGTTTTCCTTTGCTCTATACTACGTGGATCAATAAAGTTTAGTGCGAAAATAAATGCAAGAAAGAACAGTAAGCTTCGGCCGTCAGAAGTACAGTAATTCCGTTGCCATGGTCAGGGGTGCAACGGCCATTTTTAATCTAATGGAGTGTTTTTATTTACACAATTCTGCACACATTCATATAATAAACTGTGGAGGTCTCCAGTCGATTTTATGAAGCAGGGGAGACGGATTCGCAAGCGACCCCGGCAATGTCACCAACGAGGGACGCTCCCCGCCCTTTGTCGAATCGGACAGAACATCGCAGCTTCGTTATCCTTTAATTAAATTAGATACATTCTTCATCCATTTGTTTCTGCAGTACAGCACCATTCTTTTCGCTCTCCGCAATTCTTCCTTCAAGATTTCTGATATTTATTCAACCTGTCGAATATGTTCAATCGTCCTGGATACCTGGATTTCCTGCACTTCTTGCTTTTTCTCTTCGCCAGCTTAAGCTTAGACTCTGCATCTTCCATAGCTTTCCGCATTGCCTGTTCACTGATTTTAGCACGAGAAAGCTTAAATTTGTATTGCATTTGGATTTCGTATTTTCCCTCGCCTCGTCTTTCAGGTAAGCGATATCTTCGTTCATCGTCTTCAAGTTTATCATGTGCATCATTTCTATCTTCTCCATATATCGTTCAATCTATGTAAGTTAACGTTTTGCTCATTTGCAACCGTCTCAGCTCACCTCATTGCGCTTTTCAAACAATTCCTCATGCGCCATCTGAACATCTTTTTTCGCAGCCCAAATGTCGGCAATCCGACGAACTTCGGCGTCATCCGCCTGAATCATATCTCGATTTTTTTTTCATTTTCCAGTCAACCCTGTTTCGCCACTTTCTAACTTCTCCTTCAAGCGTACGAAGAACGTCGGCTTTTTCGGTGTCATCCGTCGATTGCGCTGTAACCATGGAATTCATGTTTGTCACTCCGGCAACCTACCGGCTGTAGCAGACGAACTGATATCTTTTATCAGTATTTCAGTATTAACATCCTTCAATTGCACCAGCTGCCCAGTCTACAATGGATGCTATTAATTCGCGATCGTATAGTCCTTACCAATTGCACCAGTTTCTCCATGTTGAGGTCGTGCATATGCACGAGATCATCAAGGCTGATGTCCACGGAGTAAAAAGTCGTTGTTGCTGAAGCCGAGCAAGTTATGCAGTCATATACAAGTCCGGATGACATACCCGGCGATACCGATGGGATGCTCTCCTCTTGCATCACTGTCAAAGGCATCATGCCAGGAACGAGGGGCTGCCGGCTGTCGTTGATGTTGTCATCTGCAATGTTCACATGGTGTGAAGTTTGCTCGGTAGCGCACATCGTAGCGACAAGTTCGGCATCGAGACGACCACAATCATGGAGGGGCTGAAATGAGTTTTCAATGCATACGATATTATTGATTTTGACTTACTCATCCATCCTTGAGTGATGAAAAGACGGCACTGGTTTCGCAGTGACGAGCGACGGCCTGCGATTAATAGCTGTCTTATCAATTTATTGGCATTACTCAACGATGTTTACAAAGCTTGGCAAATATTTCCGGCGGATACTCGCAATGTGCTATCGGTAAAATTTGATGCGAACATCAATGAATCCATTAGAGAGACCGGCAAGCGTTTACGTTGTCATTATAGGTTGGCAGAGGGTTTGAAATCCAAAATTTAAAAAAACTCACTTGAAAGATACAAACCTTTCCTACCGCGATGGCTTTCCACTTCATCAACATTCTACATGAGATTGGTTGGCTCCATGGCTGGATGTTCGTGCAATAGCGCATTGTTTTAATGTGAGAAATTGCCTTGCGATAGCCCACCTGATTTGCATAGCTACAGCTCCAGCTGAAAAGCATCCTGCTTCTTCGTTTTTGTTCCTGCTAAAACAGCCGTAAGATGGACCCAGTCGATCTGCCCTCTCCCTACTGGCCGGCGATCAAAACGCTACTTTTGATGATTCCTGCATACATAGTGATGACTACCATCGTCTTCGTCTTCTGCTGCTGTTGGTTTGTCGCCCATCAGTGAGGGTCTACCCTGTAATAGCGGATTCTCCTCTCCACTCGATTCTTTGCCACAGACTCGCGCACCTCCTGCCGGGGACGACATCAAGGTTCGATGTCCACTTCTTTAATTCGGTTTTGACAGCTGGGATATGTCCAACTTCCGCGAGAGGAAGGGGACAGTCAGCAGGGAGGCAAGGAGGGACAGCCGAGAGCTGTCGAGGAAATCCCCGATGATCAGACACTCGTGGTAGACAAGACGGAAGTCTTAGGCGACTCTTGATTGGCTAATCTTTCGATGTTCGACAACGTGGCTCAAGGGGGGAGGCGGTAGACAATAATATATTTCGAAGACCACGTGTCTCCTTGATCTCATTATGACGACCACTTCACTCGATCATCGAGTGGACCACAGCAACAGTTGGGGCAGCTATAAATGTGGCAACACTTGGATTGAGAGAAAACAGACGAATGCGAATCTTCCTGGTCTCTGTTATAACCTGCATTCTAATCCTTGTCCTATCCACGCACGCTGCTCCAACCTCGGGGGACTTTCGGTTTGAACGTAAGCATCAACCCCCGGCAATCCAGTAAAACAATTTTAGGGGCCGAGAAGATAAGGATATTCTGCCCCAACCCTCAAGTGTCCCGAGACAACGGAGGAATGCAAAGAAGAGCTACGGATGACGACAATGACCAACGTTCGAGGTCTTTGTCGTGTCCGAGCTCATGTCAACCATTTTGCAGGAACTATGGCCGAATCTAATGCTCCCGAACTCTTGGACGACGTTGTTTGAACTTATAAACAGATTTATCCCTTGAGTAAACGTTTTGAAGGCACTGAGATCGAATGAATCCAAGTATTTGTCGCTATAACCGTCAACAAAAATACACTGACAACAAATCACTCGTCGTCTGGTTCGTCGTCTTCTAGGTCCTCCTCCGGCTCCTCCACTGGAACTTCCTTTGCCTTGGCGGGCTTCTTCGGCTTCCTCGTCAGCCTTCCCCTTCTCCTTTTCTTCTTCGGGGGAACCCTCTTCACTGGAATCTTCTTCTCCTTGACCGCCTTCGCTTCGACCACCGGCTCCGGCTCCACCTGAATTAATAATTAGGCACGGTGTTTTTTGTGTGTACCTGGGAGCTGTTCTATGCGATCTGCTCTCAGTCAAGTCTTTGGGTTCTTATTTCATTTCTTTAGAGAACGAAGAGCGATTCGAGCCTCGGTAAAGTATGATGAGCGTCACCAGAACAATACACTTCACAATATTACCTTGGGTGCCTCCGGTTCGTCCTCGGAATCGGTGAAAATCCGACGTGGGCTCGGTTCGGGTACGACGGAAGACTCGCGAGTGCCAGCAACTTCTCTTTCCACGAATGCCCTCACGATGTCATATCCGACGAGAGGAACTTGCGGGGGGAAGGCCTCTTTCGACGACACATGCATCTCCTGAAGAAACAACTTCTTCCATGCTTACTAATCAGTGCAGCTCCAATTTCTGGGAATATTCCCGTGCCACTAATGTCGACCAGGCTAGAGATATGCATAAAGTAGTGTTGAATTGAAAATATTTGTGTTCTCTCCGCTGTTCCTCTCTTTCCCAATGGCCCTGATGAAATAATGAAGCGACCTTCGCACCTAGGTGCGAAGTTTTCGAATCTTCATACTAAAAGAACTAGTATTCTGAGAATGCAATAAACATGAACAACTCACTTGAAACAGTTGCATGACGTTCATCTTGCCCTTCTCCTGTATCTTCTCCCTGATCGTTTTCTTCAAATCCGCCCGCCACCCGCTCTCGTCGAGAGTTGTTTGCATGACGTCCTAAATTATATGTTAAGCGCTCAGCAGCTACGCGGTCAACAAGCTGTCATTTTCTCTGAGTAACAGTGATACAGACCTTCGTGCGAGCCTGCTCTCCTGATGCTACGAAAGCAAATTTAATCCTCTCAATCATCTCGCGCCGCAGCTCTTCTGGGGTTCTGAAAGATGTGCTGGTTCTGTATTTTATTATGTTGCTATTCTATGTCATTAATTTATTCTTTTCACGACATCCAAATGCGAACAAACATACTTGTAACATGCCGATGAAACGGATTCCGCGTATTCTTCTTCGTGGTGATGAGTATGCATCGATGGGCCAGGAGAGGGCGACTTCAAGGCGGCTGCCGCGTTCACTCCATGTCCTCGGAAGCCGAGAGGTCCAGAAGGGGAAATGGGGAAGCCTTGGACGGCATCGAGAGACCCGCTTGGCTCGCCGTAATCATCCCCATACGAATGGGAATCGCCCATAGCCGAACTGCAACAGTCATTCCATGAAGTCCAATCAACTGGCGACACCAAAAACAGCGAAAAAGGTTCGAAAGTACCGAAATAATTACTTTTAATGTCCTTGTTCTTCTTGGTTCGCCCTTTGGAACTTTGCCAACTTTTTGAATTCCCTCTCCCGGCTAGAGTACACTCTCTTTCGAGTGCACACTCTCTGTGCGGCCCCTTTTTCGCCTCCGCTCTCTCGGGGGCTAATTGTCTCTCATTCCTCTGCCACTCTGTGCTCTCGATGGCGTCTTTGTCTATGCGCGACACACAAGAGACGCGTGCCCTCCCCCTCGCCATTTAGCCACTCCAAGAGTGTGTAGGCATCGGTGTCCCACCACGATTACTATCTACTGTAGGTAGTCGAAAATCAAACTGCGTCGTGTGGTTGCGTTCGACTTGTTAGATCTTGCTTCCATTCTTGCACTTTAGGCATTCGCTGCGTGAATTGTGATTAGATATCATTGGTATTATTTATTTTGCATAACCGGGACGTCGTTCATATCGAACTTTCAGTGAGCTTGAGAGAATGAACACCTGCGTGGTAAACAAAAAAGTACTACGTACTTGCAATCAGGCAAAGTCATTGCTGCGGGGGGAGAAAGAGTGTTCCGAAACGAAGCGCTCTAGGGATCTCATCGTGCTTAGGATTCTACATCTTGAACAAGCAAAGACTTTGGTGGAACAAAATTTACAAGCATCGTAATCTGTCAAGTGTTTCAATCTGCATATCTCGCCCATCTACGGGGTTGTATTGAAAGGGAATTAAAGAGCTGCCAGGGCTAAATGAAAAGGGAAATGGATTTTGCTTGAGAAAGGGAATCGTTTGATTTGCAAGGGCTTGGGGCTCAAAATTTCACATGGTAACAAAGCATGGAACGTTGGCCAATGGGAAAAGCTCCAAGAATTGGGACGTGAGCCACAAATCTGCAATTAATTTCGATTATCCCGTGAGCTGGAAAACATTGGGAACAGACGCGGAGTAAGCAACGATTCATTAAACATTTTTAACAAGCACTGGTATCGGTCAGTCAGAGTTTTGTAGTTTCCTTGGATTGCTTGGGAGCAATGCCTGTAATGGCGGGGGGCGGCTTGTCAGTCGCGGAATTAGGAGGCGAAATATCGAGTCCCTTGGGTTTATTGGGAAGAGGAGGTTTGACGGAGCGGTTGGGGGGAACAGGGCCTGGAAGGGACATTCAAGTCAAGGCTCAGGGGTAATGGCTACCTTCAATGGTGACGATGGACCGATGGATGGGGCCGGTGGAAGTGATGGAGGAGTGGACGGTGACGGCACGTTGTGGGTCGTCGGCCGTCGTCTTCCCGTCCACATCATTCCCGGGAGAAGTATTCGAACGACTGCGACTCTCCATCACTATTGGAGGCTGCGTGAAGTCGATGAGTGCCCCATCGGGAGTATTGACGCCGACTGCGATGTTGTAGCTGACGGGACGCACCTGGAAACTCCTCCATTTCTTGGGCTAAATATTTATTTATTTTATTTATTTATTTATTTTATTACGTAAGGCATACTTGGGAGTCTTCGGGTAAATATGTGATGTTCCGGAGAGGTCGTAAACAGTGTGACGACAATTTAAAAAAAATTTTGCCTTCATACCTTGCTCGAGTGCCCCTGTAAGGGTCTCATGCTCGGAGGTGGAGGCCGGAGCGGTCGATCAAGAGAACGCGTAATGGCATCGTCGTCCAGCTCGTCGAAAGAATCGAACTGAAAAGAACACCCATCAACAAGAAGCACCATTCATCATAGGTTATTGCCTCCACTTTGGTCTCAATGTACAATTTACAAAATTTATTATAATAATTACCGAGCTGTCCTGGCTCCTTTCGCCTTCGTCGAGTCCACGAAGGGAGTTGAGGTGCTCCATGACGTCCACCATCGACGATTGCTGCAATAACACAATGAGCGTTTTGAGCAGAAGTTACGAACCTGCTGTTGATGCTGGGCCATGGTGGACGCGGTGATTCCCATGTGTGGCCGTGGGTGGTGTACGGAACGCGACATCGCATCTAGTCGCTCCCCTGAAAGCGGATACGTTCACATCCTCAGGGGCTTCAGCTATTGTAGGCAGAATCATTGTTCGTTCCCGGATCTTAGAGAGGATTCACGTGCGCTCACCATCAATGGAATTGTTACTGGCGTGATGTGAAGGCGGAGGCATAGGTGCTGTCACTCGCGGCCGTCGGATCCCTGAACAATCATCATATTCGACCGACAGACTGCGACCCAACCTGATGGTGATGCATTGAAGGAGGCATTTGAAAACGACTGGGCGGCCTGTTGACCGTTGTTGACGTCTCCAGGGGATTGGGACAGCGACTTCGTACTGCAATTTGATGTAGTTGATAAAGAATTTTTCTGCAGCTCTTAGTGCATTTTTAGCTTCGCCCCATGGTACGAACTGATTCCATTGTCTCAAACAACACGATTATGGTTGTCATCCGTCAATGGAGGGTTGACAGAACAAAATAAGGTTTTTTAAAAGATTCATTTGGGACTGCGCGTTTACCTGGATCGCAGCGAACTGTGCGTGTCGATGGATAGCGAAGTACCACTGGTCGATGAGTTCTCGAAGATCTGTCGAGGATGTTGGATCGTCCGCGTCGTAGATGGCCGTCCGTAGGGAGTGCTGTTGGCGCGATTGAGAGAGTTCGTCGCAGACCTGAAACGATGTCACCTTATTTTTGGAGATCCAGGACTTTCAATGCTTCACATATTACTCCCATTGTAATCAAAGCGCAACTTTTCTCAAACAACACATCATAGCCGAATTGTGAAATAGCTGTATCGGAATATTTACGGATATCCTGATCACGATGATTCGATTTGTCTTACAATTAGTCATCGACTGAAGTGTTCCTCTATCGGAAGCAAATCGCAATCTTTACGACACTGATAAGAACATTGATTCGACAGAAAAAGCGCCGGTGCATTCGACACTGTTAGTCACCAGATTCAATTTTATTTGCAGCCGGAACTCGACTCCATTAGTTAAGAGCAGTAATTTCGACTTACGATGAGGGCGTTGGCAGATGTGATTGGTAGTACTGCGAGCGAGAGAAGAAACGCTCCTCATTCATCAAGAGAGTTTCGACAATCTACAGTAGCCAAATTAAAATCAGTTTGTTTTTATTCTGGTAACCTTAGAGCCAGTGACGTTGTCCGTCTCACTCCCGTTGCCCACGAGATTTGGACCGAAAACGATGGCGAGGTTACCCGCATTCATCCTGAACAAATAATTTCATGAACAGTTCTACGTCAAATAGTGGAAGACATTGATTAGGAGCGCAACAATGGAAGATTCACTAACATGGTAATCTTCTCGTATTGAAGGAGTTCGCAGAGGAAGTTGACGAGGTAGGCGAGGTTGTTGAAGTAAGCAGGAGGCAACTGGGCGAGACACGCATCCACTTGCTGTAGCCGCTCGTCGCCTTCCAATCTGCAAGTAAAAATAAATTAAGTCTATCTTTTGTTTAAAAGTATTATTTCCATCCTACCCCTTCAGAACAACTGGAACGTAATCTTACTTCGTCGCCGCGACCCAATCGCCATGCAATCGATTCGTCAGAAGCGGATCAGGCAACTCGCGGAGGTAACTGAAATGATACAATGGTAAAGCATGAATGGGCGGCTCTACCTCTTGAGGACACTGCAGACGGAGTGGGGGTCGTTGGCGAAGGCATCCGTCTCCTCGTCGATCTGGCCCGCGTCGAAAGCCGCCTTCATCCGCCGTATCTTCGTGTTGTTGCCGTTGACACGAAAGACTCCTGCAACATTGTGATTGTTTCCCATCAATGAAACTAGTGGATGCAGCCAAGTGCATTGTATAAAATTAAATTATCCAACCTCGCTCTCGCATCCCGTGCCTCCTGAGGATGGAGCAGCACTTGTCGAGGGCTACGGAGATGGGCGTCCCCGCATGCCTCAGGTGCTCCTCCAGATCAACCCCGAACATCGGCCGAGGGCGGGCATTGGCTGAAAGGAATAATACCATGTGCACAGTCAAGACATGTCGAAAGTATTACATTGAAGTGTTCGAAATAGAGCTCACCGATGTCCCGTCGAATCTCAGGAAGAACGCTCTCCAGGGTGCGGAGGGCAAATCGGTGATACTCCAGCTGGTCCTCGACGTAGGCAGCGAACACGAGCGCAATCTCCTGTTCCTTCGCCGCCATCGTGAACAAGTCCGTGATCGTGGAGTCCTGAGAACAAAGCGATGATAAGCAATGTCGTGCTGAGCATTGGCATAATACATGGTAACTATTTTCTCTGCGAAGATAGACTGCATTGCTTTGTTTCAGTTATTCACTTCAATATCTTCGAATCAAGACGACAAACCTTGAGACTCTCGAGCTTGTTGCAGTGGGCGTCGAGCTCTTCCTGTAGCTCGTTTTGTCGCGCATCTTCATGAGTTTTCGAGTTCAGGGCCTTCAAATTCTATGAGCTGGCGGATATCGAAAAAAAGAAAGAAAGTACCTTTCGGGCGATGTCAACATCGATGATGGTGTGGTTGAGGCGCTCCTTCGATTTCGTCAGCGCCTTTAATTTAATTTACCAGCTGTCCATTGATATTATCTTCTATTCAAACACATCTAATTTAGCGATCCTGTCCGAGTGTTTTATTTAAATTTGAACGAGGTTTCATCTGTCGTCAGGCAGGTAGAGACTAGTGGCGAAATGTAGACGCTTATGGATCGCCAATAATACTCAAGGATTACTCATCGCTCGATACTGGACGGAGCGAGTTCCGTTTCGCCGTTGCATTGATTGAATGAATACCTTGTCCATCTCCAAATAGCGCGATAATCCGTCGATGACTCGCTTCTCTACGCTCATCTCCGATCGAACCTTCTCCTCCATTACGCAGTTCAATGCTGTGTTGATGCGGCGAAGGACCTGGAACCGATCCCTCTCGACAATTTAACGGACGAGCAGCATCTCTAAGACCACATGTTCAATTGGGCACTCACCAGGGCGAGGCAGGTGGATCCGTTGGCTTCGAGTTCCTTTGCATCCGCTACGAGATCGGCCGCCAGAGAGTACTCGTCGCATTTTTTCTGGAGCCATTTAATTAGGCTAATTAGGAATCTGGGTGGGTACCTTGCGTTTCTCTATGGCTTCTTCCCGAAAACCCGTCTTCACGCAACCCGCAATGTTCTTACTAAAAGTAAGCTTGTATGCACACTCGTAGTGCTCCCGTTCGAAAGTGAAAGCGGCTACTCACTCACCGATAAGTATTGATGGAGGACACAATTTTCTGATTGCGCTGGTCGATTCCCGAGACCGATGCCAGTTCATCCCGCTTTTCCGTCCTGCAATTACACTTTCTTTCCTGGCTCCGGGAGCCTGATGGAAGAGGAGAGAAGCAAAAACTGACAGTCCGAGATTGTTCTTCATGCGTCCGACGCGCTGCTTTGCAGCCTTCGTCATGCGATCCATGGTTGTAGTCGATTCCTCGTTTCCTTTACTCCCGCATTCGACAACCTGCAACTCAGACAAAGGATCCATGGAGAAAGGGGGAACAAGAGGAGACCAACTACTTGCACACTACTCATCATTCCCCCCCCCCCCCCCAAGAGGCCCCAACTTGCGGTGGGGCCGCAAATAAAAAGGGTAAAGGAGGGGGGCGAGTAGGGGGCCCGGGGGGAAGTTGAGGCAA
>JACMIG010000287.1:22553-36956 GCA_014805385.1 Levipalatum texanum
GGGGGTTTGGTTAAATCACGCTAATCGCGATTGGCCCTCTGGCTGCGCCAGGGGAAATGTGGGTGGCCCAGTTGGTGTGGGTGTCCCCCTTTTTGTCCCCCCCCCAAACCCCCCCCCCCCCCCTACAGGCACTGCTGCCCGGATTCGTCAACACTCACTCACACGCGTTCCATCGCTTCCTGAGGGGAAGGTGCCCTCTCCCTTCCCTCCTCCTCCTCCCCTCTGTAGATCCTTCATCGGGGAACAGTCAGCCACTACCTTCTGGGGATGGAGAGACAACATGTACGCACTCGTGGAGAACATCGACTATGCCACCCTCAAGAAGGTCTCTCCCTCCCTCTCCCTCCCCTCTCTACTCTCCCCTCCAGTACTGCCTCCTCGTCTTCCGTGAGATGCTATCAGCAGGCATCACCTCCGTGGGTGAATTCCACTACGTCCACCACGGGAAGGGCCAGTTCGACCTTGACGCGGCGGTCCTCGATGCCGCCGAGGAGGCGGGCATTCGTATCTGTCTCATCCAGGCACTGACCCTTCCCCTTGGAGGGGGACCTCCCTTCAGACACTCTACCAACGGGGAGGATTCCTCTCTCCGCCCCTCGAGGAGGCACAGAAGAGATTCGTTTCCGACTTCGACGACTTGATTCGAAGTGTCGAGAAGTTGGATGAGATCGCGGGCGAACGCGCATCCATCGCAGTGGCAGGTAGAGAGGGATCGGGAGGGGAGTGACCTCTCCTCTCCAGCCCATTCACTGCGAGCCGTCGACGAGGCCACGACTCGTCGTCTGTGGGATTGGGCGAGGGAGGCGGGGAGACCCTTCCACATCCACCTGGAGGAGCAGCCGAAGGAGATCTCGGACTGTATCTCCTCCACTTCCTTCTCTCCCTCCCATTGGCTACTGGCCATGGGAGTGGATGGAGGGGCAACGGCAGTCCACTGTACTTACACGGAGAGGGAGAAGATGGAGGAGATGGCAGAGAGGGGAGTCAATATCAGCATCTGTCCCTGCACTGAAGGTGCGCCCTCATCTCCCCCTCCTCCTTCCCTCTACAGGCTACCTCGGAGACGGCGTCCCGTCCATCGACGAGAACACCCACATCTGCCTCGGAACCGATTGCAACAATCGAATTGGATTCCTCGAGGAGATGAGATGGACGGCATTCAGCCAGATGGTGAGGATAGGAAGGGTGGAGGGGGAATCGGGGGAAGGGCAGGCCAAGCACAACTCGAGAGTCGTCGCTTCTCTCACTGCACGGCGTCTTCTGTCTGCAGCGACTGTCAACGGGGCCAAGTGAGTCTCTCCCCCTCCTTGCCTCCCTCTCCCCAGGTCCCTTGGACTCCAAGACAAAGTGGGACAGATCCGCGTCGGATTCTGCTACGACGTCCTCACTGTCGACGTGGGATCGCCGTTGCTGGAGGTTCCCCCTCCCCTCCCCCCTCTCCTCTCTCCTCCCTCAGTCCGTCCCTCCATCTCAACTCCTCGATGCCATCGTCTTCTCCCTCGACAACAGGGAAATAGTCCGAGTGGCCGTGGACGGAGACGAGAGATACACAAGGAAATGAGCTTTTGAATAACAAGCAGCAACGACAAGATTATAGCCCGTCAAATATAATTTAAAAATAAATGAAGATACTGGAGGATTGTCCGGAACATCCAATCAGGAAATAAAGGGAGTAATAAAATCCAACCTGTCCCTGTGTCCCTTGAGTTGCTTCTCCATCCTCTCCCTGACATCTGCATGGGCGGCGGTTCCCTCGAGGGCGGAGAGAAGTCTTCGACTGGCCCCCTCCGCCTCCTCCAGAAGTCCCTTATCCGATGCCACCTGCAGGTGTCCCTCTCTCCCCTCTCTCTCCCTCCTCTCCCCACCTGGTCCTTCATCTCCTCTGCCATCCTCAGTCTCTCCTCCACAGATACGGGATCTCTCTGACTGAGACTTCTCTCCAGTTTGGCCAGCCACTCGTGTGTCTTCCTCGCTGTTTCGTCAGCGTCTCCTCCGAGTCCCTCGACTCGATTCTGCCACTCTCGTAGATCGGCAGCTTGTCGATAGAGGTCGTTGTAGTCACTCTGCTCTCCTTCCTCCTCCCCTTCCCCTCCCCTCCCCCACCTCCACTCTGTCGTATGTCTTCCTGATCTCCTCTCCGTTGTGTCGAAGGCGATCGCTGACCCCGGGGGTCTTGGAGTACAAGTCGTCGATCTCCGTCTGGATACGAACGAAGAGGGCGGACAGTTCCTGAGGGGGGATGGTTGATGGAGGGGGAGGGGAGGGGGTGAGTACCTTGAGGTCGTTCTCCTTTCCAGATATGGCATCCATTAGTTCCCTTGCCCTCCTTCTCTCTTCGGGGAGTCGGGCGGGATCGGCGGAGTTGGCACGAATATCGCCGGCCCTGGAGGTGGAAGGACTTCTCCCCCTCCTCCCACTCCTCTCCTCACCTCCTGACTCCATCAGTGATCCACGAGTGCATAGTGGATGAGGCCGTGTTGAACTGGACGATGAGGTCGGTGATCTCCCCAGTCCTAATAACAAGGTTCCAATCTCTCGCGCTATGAATTAAATATATTATATGAATCCGTTTTCGTGGGAAAAGACCGCTTGTACGGGACGCAAATAGAGAGGCAGAATAGATAGATTATGAAGGGAGTGTGGATATCCTTATCGGCCCCTCTCCATCTCCACTCCTCGTGGAGACAAGTCACAATTATGTATCCCTGGCCCCGTTCCCCTTCCCTTTCACCTCAATTGAATCCTCTCGATCCTTGCCACTATTCCCTCGTAGCTCTTCCTCAGTCGTTCCCTCTCATTCTGGAGGGCAGCGAACTGCTCGGGGGGCAGAGTATCGGCCTCTGAAGGGGGCCGTGGCCACGGTCGAGAGGGAAGGGGCCAACGCTCTTCGAGGAGACGGTCCACTCTGTCCAGTTCCCTCTGCACTCGGTCGGCGATGTCGTCGAGGTCGCCCTGCATCTCCTCCACGGGACGGGAAGAGGGGGAGGAAAGGTCGATGAAGGCAGTCGATCGGTAGAACCTCTCCTCGAAGCTACGGGCGAGTGGAGGGGGAGGGGGGAGGGAGGAGGTACCTGTTGAGGTCGGAGAGGAGGTCTCCCATCTGGGCCTGCTGGTTCATCGATTCCCGAATAGCCGAATCCTGAGGAACGGAGGAAATAATGACAGTTCCTAATACTACAATTTTCACCACTCGGCCGTTGAGTTTTTCGTCCCCACTTTGATGCGATGTTCATGATAATTTTATGAGATTCTTTATTGGTCATTGGAAGTATTCGACTGTAAAAAGATCTACAATTTAGGGCGGCAGTGGTCACAGATTTGGCAAAAGACAGTCGAGATTTGGATGTGTCTACAGCAGAAGACGATTGAGCTTTGGGGAGAAGAAGAACCGAGGCACTCGAATTACGGGGAGGAATTATGGATGGAGAAAGAATCGATTATGCTGGAAACATGTGGATATTATTTCATCTGGGATATGCAATCAGAATAATGGGAAGTGAAATGAAGATGGGAATAAGTGAAGTGAAATCACAACGTGTACGATACTCTGGAATCATGGTGCATACATGGAATACAAGGGGAGAAGAGAGAAGGAAACCTGCACGGGGATGGAAGAACTACAACCGAGACTACGAGGGAGGGGAGACCCTCACGGTGAGGGAGCCGTGGAGGGGGAGAGGGAGACCCTCCCTTCCACCATGGTGAGGGGGCCATGGAGGAGGGGAGGGGGAGGGGGAGGCAGGTAGAATGAATGAATGGAATGGAATGGCATCAATGGGGGAGTATCATAGTTCTCTACTCAGTGTCTCCTTGCCCAGGAGGGGGCGTCCTCAGGCATCTCCGCCTGCCCTCCCGTACTCGCGTAGCTCGTCCACTTGTCGAGGTCTCCTCCACTCCTCCTCAGCTCTTCGGGTTTCCCCTGCCAGCTGACAGTCTTGGTCCAAGTCCTCGATCCAGTGTCGGAGGGGGCGGCGGGAGTGCCGTAGGAGGTGGAGGTCGTCGTCTCGCGGTAGCTTCCCATTCCAGATCCCGGCCGGGGGAAGGAGGAGGTACCGACGAAGGAAGTCCTGCTGCCTGGCCTGTCGAGGGAGGAGGCGATGTCATCGGAGGCGACTCCGAGGGCCTCGAGCAGCTTGCGGGCGTGGTCGGCGTTGATCATCTTCATGTGGACTGCCTTGGGGATGTTGTAGGTGTTGCCAGTGGAGGGATGGACGATGAGGCCAGTGAGGACATCGAGGAGACCACTCTCAGTGGCTGCCCTCACTGACACTCGCTCGTGGGTCTCCGGGTTCTCCAGGACGCGGTCGTCGACGTCGAAGTGGAAGTCGTTCTCGAGGCGGAGGAGGAAGTCTTCTTGGGCATCCGCCAGGGCCGAGGGGTCCTCCATGACACTGGTGGCCCTGTCCCGAGGGAGGGAACTGGAGCCAACCTCGGAGGTTCTCATTCGGACGGAGAGGCCGGGTTCCCTGTGGGGGGTGGAGATGGAGTAGGTCGTGGACTCCTCCCTGACACGGGGGGCGGAGTGGCGATGGGAAGAGTCGTCGGCAGAGGGGAATGGCTCGATCTTGAACTTGTATCCTTCCTTCTCCCTCCTCTTGACTGCCTCGGTGACTGCCTGTGCCGCCTGCATGGGAGAGGCGATGAGGGCGACGAGTCCCTTCTCCGCTGCCTGCCTCAGCTTCATCTTGGCCCCCGTCCTGCTGTCGACGTAGTTGCCGGCCTGGTCGATCCTTCCCCGAGAGAGGGCCTCCCGGAGGGTGAGGGTGTTGCCAGAGTCGAGGTCGTGGAGGAGGGAGTCGCCGTCGACGACGTCCCTCTCGATGGCCTGGCCGAAGGTGAGATTGAGTCCTGTTGCCTTGTCCCTGATCCGCCCCGATGCCTCGTCGAATTGTTCACTCTCGACGACTCGGGAGAGGTTCTTCTCGTCGGCGTCGGCTGCGTGGGCGGAGCCGGCATCGAGGAATCCCTCCCCGATGGCCTGGTCGATGGTCATCTGCCTTCCCGTGTCGGGGTCCGTGTAGGTGTTGTTGACGAGGTTGAGGACTCCCTTGCCGAGGGCCTCGGGGAAGGTCAACTTGTCCACTCTCCTCAGCTTGGCTCCGATGTCCTGGGGGATTCTTCCGTCGTGGATGGCCTTGGCGATGGAGACGGAGGAGTTTCGGTTGAACTGGATGGTGCGGGCCTTGGGGTCGATGAGCTTCTTCTCCACGGCCTGGATGAGATTGAGTTGCTCTCCAGTGGAAGGGTCGGCGAGGAAGGGACGGGTGATGGTGGAGTAGGTGTCCTTGTCGATGAGGCCACGGCTGCAGGCCTCCTCGAGGGCCACGTACTCGCCAGTGATGGGGTTGTGGTATCGGCCGTGGGCGATGAGTCCGTCGTTGAGGGCGGAGGTGACGGGGACTCCGTATCCCTTGGTGGGGTCGTAGACTCCCTCGGAGGTGAGGGCGTTGAAGACGGGGCGGAGGAGGTCGATCCAGGTGAGTCTCTCCTTGGTGTAGGGATTGCGGACCTCGCCCGTGCGGCCGTCGATGATTCCCTGTGAGATGGCACGGGAGATGGGGATCTTCTCGTTGTTGGCGGGGTTGATGACGCCCGCGGGGAGGGTCTCCGAGAGGGTGACGTCGAGGAGTCCCATGTTGGCTGCCTGCTGGAGGGAGACGGCCTCTCCAGTCCGGGGGTTCTGGTACTCCATCTTGTGGAGGTCGATGACGCGTCCCTTGACGGCCTCCTCCAGACTGATCTTGTCTCCGTTCTGGTCGACGACTCCCTTGAGGACGGCGTTCTGGATGTTGGATCGGAATACGGAGTAGCTCTTGGTCTGCTGCTTTCCCTTCCTGTCGACCTTGGCGAGTCCGAGTCGTTTGGCCTCATCGAGAGACATCACTCTGTTGTTCCTCTTGTCCCTGATCTTGTCGATGCCCACGAATTCGGCGTGTGGTTCGAGTTCGACGGACTGCACCTGCTGGGTGCTCTTCACTGTCGTCTTCGTCTCCGTGACGTAGGGATCTCCTCCGACGTTGATGGTGTACTTCATGCCGGAGTCCTTGTCGAAGTACTCGCCGAGTTCCCTTCCGTCGTCTCCTCGGACAACCTTGAACTGTGCCTGCTTCCCTCCGCCGATGTCGACGAGTTCGTGTCTTCCATCGCCGGTTCGAGTGGCTCCTCCTCTGAAGACAACGGCACTGCTTCCATTGGAGTGGGAGTGGGAGGGGGCGAAGGGAGTGTGCTGAAGTCGATGCTCCACCATTCGGGAGGAGTGGCTCTCCCCTCCAGTGATGGCTGGCTGGGGGGCGGGGGGTCGGAACTCCAGCTGGTCGAGCACGGAACGGGACTTGATCAGGCCGCTGTTGATGGCAGTGGCGAGGTCGACGTCCTGTCCCGTCTGGGTGTCTCTGACGGTGCCGGCGACGTCGTCGACGATCTTCTCCTGGAGGGCCTCGAGGAGGGAGAGGTCCCTGTTGGCCTTTCTGTCCTTGACCGTGGTGTCGTAGGGGTTGAAGATGCCCTTGATGATGGCCTCCTTGAGTGTGACCTCCTTCTCGGCTCCTGGGAAGGCGAATCGTCCAGTGCGAGGATTGAATGCTCCACTGGAGATGGAGGAGGCGAGGGTGTGGCCGGCCCCGAGGGGCTGCCCTCCTGCCAGTGCCTCCTTCTTGGTGACGAAGGAGCGAGTCTGCATCTTGACCTTGGTGGAGACGGCGTCGGCGGCGTTCTCGGCGACTCCTCCCGTGGGGTAGATACGGTGGTCCCTGGCAGCCGCGGAGTAGGACATCCTCTTGTTGTCTCTCTTGTCCATGTAGTACTTCTCGCGAGTGTCGATGATTCCCCACTTCTCAGCCTCCACGAAGCTCATCTTCCTCCCGGTGGCGGCGTCCTCGACGTGGAGGTCCTCGGGGGCGAGTTTGCCCGTGGCGAGGGCCCTGTCCAGGTTCATGGTCTCTCCAGATGCGAGGTCGACGAAGACTCCCTTGGTGGCATCGAACTCCCATTCCTGCTCGAACTCCTCGACGACGGGGTGGCCGACGGGGCGGAAGGAGATGACTTGGTCAGTGCCGGAGGTGAAGTGGATGACCTTCTTGCCGTTGGTGGGGACGAGGGGCTCGGCGTCGACGATGACGGCCTTGGAGTCGATGGCCCTCTCGAGGGACTGCCCTCCCACTCTTCCGTTCTTGTCCATGACTCCCTTCTCGATGGCCTCCTTCACTCCGATGCTTCTCCTCGTGGAAGGATCGACGACGGAGATGCTTCCCGCCTCGAGGACTCCAAGTTCGATTCCCTCTCCGAATGTGATGGGGCGATCGACGTTGGGGACGGAGATGGCGCCGCTGTCGAGGTCGACGATGCCCTTCCTCTCTGCCTCGTAGAGGTGGAAGCCGTTGGTGGGGGCCTCGATGGATCCTTTGCCTCCAGCGATGGCGCGGTAGACGGAGACTCCTCCAGGTCCTCCGAGGGCGGTTGTCTCCGTGGTCCTCACTCTCTTGGTGGTGGTGATGGACTCGTCGATGTTCCTGTCGGGGTAGAACTTGGGGGCGAGTTGCTGTCCAGTCTGAGTGACACTCTCGGAGACCTTCTCCTCGATGGTCGGCCCAGCGGCAGTTCCTCCCCTGGCCGGCTCGATCCACTCCTCCGATGGGTCCAGGAGTCCCTGGGCAATGGCCTCCTCCAGGGTCACGTTGTACTTGTCGGTCTTGAGTCGCATGGAGCGGGAGTCGACGAGGCCCTGCTTCATGGCATCGGCCAGGGTCACCTTCACTCGGTCGTCTGACACGACCTCCTGTCCGGGACGGGAGATCCTCTTCTTCCTGTCGATGTGCTTGACGGGGGCGACGAGGGAGGGGTGGACATCGAAGAGGCCTCCAACGAGGATGGCCCCTCGGAGGGTGATCATCCCTTCCCTGTAGGCATCCTTGACGGAGAGCTCCTGCTTGGTGGCGGGGTTGAAGAAGCATCCCTTGACGGGGTCGATGAGTCCCTTGGAGAGCGCGCGGAGGAGGGAAAGGTTCCCTTCTCCCCTCTCTCCCTTGATGCCGACGGGTCGGACGAGCTGCTGGAGGAGGAGTTCGTCGACGATCCTCTTGGCTGCCATGGCGTCTCCGAAGGAGTAGGAGGAGTGGGTGCCGAGGTCGACGACCCTCTCCGCCTGGAGGTTGATGGCTCCTGCCTCGATGGCCTCGTTGACGGACATGAGCATGTCGTTGAGGGTGTTGCGAATGCCCTTGACGTCGAAGATGGTGTGGCGGGCCCTTCGAGCGAGTAGTCCCTCCTTGACGGCCTCGGCCATGGTGAGCTCCGTCTGCTGGCGTACGAGGTGGATCCTTCCCTCGGGTGTCAGGAGTCCCCTCTCGAGAGCGACGGCGATGGAGATGAGGTCCTTCTCCTCCGTGTCCACGATATGGCGAGCCTCCGAGTCGAGGACTCCAGCGGCGACGGCCTCCAGGAGAGTCATCGTCCTCTTCGTTCCTCGGTCGAGGATGTGGCCGGATGAGTTGATGAGTCCCTTCTCGTGTGCCTCCGTGAGTGTCATCGGCTTGGAGATGAGGCCATCCTCGGCGGCATCCTTGAGGGAGATTCCTTGGCCGTGGCTGGTGCGGAGATCCTTGAACCTGACGTCGTTCTGGTTGATGACTCCGCCGGTGATGGCCTTCGCCAGGGTGATCTTCTTCTCCTCCTTGGTGTTCATGATCTCGGGGACGTTGAGGTTGATGAGGGTGTCGGCCTTGGAGACGGCGTCGCGGAACTTGAACGAGTCCTCCGAGTTCCGGTCTTCGAAGGTGCCGTCGTTGGCATTGATGAATCCATCTCTGATGACGTCAGAGAGGGGGAGGAGGAAGGACGGAGTGTAGTCGTCTGGCATCAGATGGACGTACTCCTGGTGGAGGGCGTCCTTGAAGGCGAGCTTCTCCTTGGAGTAGGCGCCGGTGAATTGTCCGGTGGAGGCATCGACGAGTTCCTTGGAGAGGGCGTCGGAGAGGCCGAGGGGCGGCTGCTTGAGGAGGTGCTGCTTGCTCAGCTTGAGGAAGTCGGAGTAGGTGAGGATTCCCTGGGCACTGCACTCCTCCGATCCGAGTGCCTTCCCCGTCCGGAGGTCCCTGATCATCCTCGAGTCGGAGTCGTAGAGGTTGCACTGGATCGCCTCCAGGAGAGTCAGCGGCTGCTTGGTCTCCGGGTGGTGGATGCCGAACTTCTTCTGCAGAATCTCCCCGAAGTCGATTCCGAGGTGCTTGGCGGCCTCCTCGAGGGAACAGCGTCCTCCTGTCTTGATGTCGAAGAACTGTCCCCCTCCAGAGCGGAGGTCGATGAGGCCCTGTCGGATTCCCTCCACGAAGGTCAGGATCTCTCCGGTCTGCTTCTTGAGGTTGCCCTCCATCTCGTAGAACTGGGTCTTGGTGACGGTCTCCTCTTGGAACATCTGCATCTCGTCCTCGTGCTCGGTGATCTTGGCCTTGTCGGGGAGCTCCTTGAAGTCCTCGAACTCGTCGTATCCTTCTTCTCCCGTCACAGTCGTCATCTGGGTGGGCATCTTGGGCTCGGGCATCTGTAATGAGTCGATTCCTCCCTCTCCTCCTCCCTCTTCTTATCTCTTCTATCCCTAGATGGGATGTACACAACTCATCTGTCCTGACTCGGAATAGTTGTAAGCCAAAGACTCAAATGTTGATGGAGTCTCCACGCGAATTACTGGGATCCCGAATATTTGCATGCCAATTGACAAAATGATTTCACATTTTGATATGGGGATCCCCGTAGTTCGCACTGAGTCTGTAGCAAGGCAGCGGAAAAACAATGAGGAAATACACTGGTCTTCCACTAAGATAAACGCAGTAACAAGGTCTGAAACTCCGCCCACGTCCATTTGGCCAAAATGGTCGGTCTTTCGTATCTCGTTACTGCTTTTTCTAGTCGGATGATCGGTCTACATTCCGCACTGGTTTTCCACTACCAATGTTTCTGTAGCCATTCGAGATTCTGATCTGTTAGGAGACCTGGTAGTCGTGGAACTGGACTATTCCTACTGTAGAAATGAATGAACATCGTCCCATTTATGCTGATGTGACAACGAAAAACTGCGTCGATTCTGGATTTTTTTCATCAAATCGAATCAACGCTGAGTTTCGCCGTCACACACGCGCGTACATGAAACAGTATTCTTGATTCTTTCAATAGATCATCCAACTTCGTAGCTTCCAGGTCTCCTAAATTAGGCACAATCTCTCACGGCTATAGAAGTCCCTTGGCGCACAGCTATTCCGAATCCTGACCCTTCAGTTGCATTCATTCCATATTCCTACGCGCCCCTAATAAGATTCCAACAAAAGAATATAACTCTGTTTCAGGCAACAAAATATATCAGGGGCGAAATGGAGACACGGCGGTTAATGCCATCACTCTCAAGAACAGCTTTATAGCCAAGAAGTGCTATGAATCTCCGATACAACTCTAATTAATAGTGAAACATAGCAGTTGCACACCGCACAATCCTCACCTTCCTCCTCTTCTCCTCCTCCTCCCTCCTTCTCCTGTCATCTTCATCCCTCTGTCGTCTTCTATCCTCCTCTTCTCGTCTTCTCCTCTCCTCGTCTTCCCTTCTCCTCCTCTCTTCTTCCTCCCTTCGTCGTCGTTCTTCCTCCTCCCGTTCCCTCCTCCTCCTCTCCTCCTCCTCTCTTCTCTTCCTCTCGGCATCTTCAGCCTCCTTCTTCCTCTTCTCGTTGTCGGTGAGTCTCTTCCTCTCCGCCTCCTCCCTCTCCCTCCTCAGTCTGTCTGCATCTTCGAGTGCCTTCCTCCGTGCAGCCTCGAATGCCCTTCTCTTCTCTTCTTCCTCTGCCCGTCGTCGGTCGTCTTCCTCCTGCAAGAGCACTCTCCCTCTCTCCTCCCCCTCTCCTCTCTTCGCCTCTCCTCTCGCCGCGTATTCTCAACACTGCACACACCGCACTCGCGTCTCGTTTGGAAGAAAGACCACCAGAAAGGACTCCCGAGGTTCAACTGAGGGTCTAAGACTACGGTGCTCCTCCCATTGGACTACCTCTAGAGACAGACACCAGCCGGTTTAGATTAGATTCGTTGTTAGCTTCGTTTCCCTCCCAGTAAGCGTGGATTCTAAGTGTGCAATTGATTCGAAGCGACTGCGCTGCCGAAGCAAAGCGAAGAAAAAACGAAAGAATGAGAAAGGAACGGGTGCCAAAGTCAAACGGAAAGAAGAAGCAGTGGGTGCGGAGTGGAAACCGATTGAGGAAAGATTGAAAAGGGAAGCAGATGAGGGCAGAGGAGTTACCGTAGTAGGGGAGGGAGGAGAGAGACGCGAGTAAGCGGTGTGTGAGAACATTGAAAGAACACTCTGGGCCTCTGGAGGGAGGACTAGGAGGGAGGGCGGGGGAGGGCGGGTCGAGGCTCCTGCTGAGGGGAAGGCGACGGGCAGAGAAGGCACTACACGAATGGTTAGTCCACGGGGACAATCGCCTGCAACGATATTAACAGCGTCAATAAGCGAATGGAGAACCGAGGACTCGACGGCCGTGAGTGGAACGTGAATCCAAGTGCTGAAAGACCCCCTGGCACTCTGCCAAGGGACGAACAGTGATTGGCCCCTGCCACCCTTTTATTTGTGGACCGAATCCAACCCAAACCGGCCGAGTGGTGACTTATTCCCAATTGTTTCTCAATTACGGGAGTACAATGTATATATTTGTTCGAAGCGTTCACACTTTGCACTCGGGATAAGCGGTTAGAAAGGACAATGGGGAGGGGGAGAATGGAAGGAAGACTGACCTGCTTCTGCCTCTTCCAGTTCTGGATGAGCACTTGCATCACATTCCTCTTCTCCAGGATCAGAGACGACAGCTGGGCGAATCTCCTGTTGAGGGCCTCGAGCTCTTCGGTGACGATCTGGAAGGGAGTCCCTCATCCTCCCGCCCCCTCCCCTCCTCCCTCACCTGTGCTCCGTTCTTCGGCTGGGGATGGCTCCTCCTGAACTCTCGGCTGACGTCACGGCCATGGATTCCGGTGATGACGTCACCGTACTGCTTCAGCCGTCCATCGTAGCCCTGGGAGACTCACTCTTCTCCTCCTCTCCTTCCCTCTCTCACCTTGGCCTCTCGGATGAACTTTCCTCCCTCTCGGTTGACATTCTCAATGGCCTCGGTCCTCTCCTGCAGCTGCGAATACTCGGCGATGAGGAGATCGAGCTGCTGCTGGTACTGCTCGGGCTTCAGATCATCGGGTCGACGAAGAGTATTGATCGTCTCCTCCACTCTGTCCAGCCACTCCATCTCGTTCTCGTACCTGCAGATGTCCTTGAGTGGAGGGAGGGGAGGGGGAAGGACTCACTCCGATCGATAGACCATCTGGACCTGGAGGGCCCTCTCGGTGGCCTTGAGTCTCTCTGCCACTTGGGCCTGGACGTTCTCCCATCGAACATTCAACTGCTGCACTTCCTCCTCGAGACGATCGACATCGGGGTGGCTGAAGGGGGAGACGTCCTCCCACTCTCTCCCCTCCCTCCACTCACCTCGACGTGTCGATGCGAGTCCTCGTGACGTGCTGTCGAAGGAGGGCAACATTGCGGTTGAGCTGGTCGATGACAGTCTGCAAGGGGTCCTTCCCTCTCTCCCCTTCCCTCTCCTTCCTTGTCCCTATCCCCTCTCCCTCCCTCCTTCCCCTCTCTCCTCCCTTCCTCTCCTCACCTGCTGTTGCTGGAGTACCATGTTGAGCTCGAGCAGCTGAGCGTGTTCTCCCCTCAGTCGATCGAGGGCGGCGGGGAGGTCGTCGAAGGAGTTGAGGGTGACCTCGTGGGCCTTCACGATGTCCTTCACCTCCACGATGCCCGCGATGACGGCGTCGTTGACTTTCATCCTCTCGACGTACATCCGAGAGAGATCCCAGGAGTCGTCCCAGAGGACGTTCACTCGCTCCATCAACTGACGCTGAGTCGGCGATGGGTTCTCCAGCTGGGAGAACAGCTCCTGAATGAGGAGGGTGTAGGGGGAGGGAGGGGGGTAGATACCTTGAGGTTGTTGAACTCTCCATCGAGTGCCTGGAGCATCTCCTCGAACTGTCTCTGTTCCTTGAGTGCCCTATCGAGGTCTTCCTGTGTCCTCGGAATCGGCCTTCCGTTCCTCTCCTTCAGTGCCCTCCACGCCTCTTCCAACTT
Organism: Levipalatum texanum; assembly: GCA_014805385.1. Classification (NCBI taxonomy): domain Eukaryota; kingdom Metazoa; phylum Nematoda; class Chromadorea; order Rhabditida; family Diplogasteridae; genus Levipalatum; species Levipalatum texanum. Next base: position 35,698 of record JACMIG010000287.1, read on the forward strand.
CCTCAGCAGTTCTTGGAGCATTCGATCGAACTCATTGGAGAGGTCTTCCTCTGTAATTTCCTCTTCACTCTTCTTTTCCCTCCCTCCACTTACGTGGCTGTCTCTGTGCCTGGTTGAAGAGGCTCCAGAAGTGGTCCATGGTCCTCTTGAGCTCATCTCGGAGTCGTTGTCCGAGGGGATCGTTGGGGTCCATCTCCGACAGCAACTTGTGGGTGTCTTCCTGGAGGGCCTTGATGATCGCGTCCCTCTGCTCGGGGTCGAGAGAGTTGAAGAAGTTGACGTCCCATCCCCTGCGATCGTCTCTCATCTCCATCCCCCTTCCCTTCCCCTCCCTCCATCCCTCCTCTCCACTCACTGGATGGTCTTCATGGTGTTGAGGACCATGTAGTATCGAATCATCTTGTGCTTGGTGTCCCACAGTTTCCTCAGCTTCTCGAACTGGGCGATGAGTCTCTTCAGCCAGTCGGTGAGTCGAGTGTCGAGGGGAGGAATGCGGAAGACGACTGAGGGAACTTCTCCCTGCTTCCCCGTCACATCCTGGATCTTCCACTTGATGAGGTTGTCGTTGTCGATGAGGGTGATGTCGTCCCCTGCAGAGGACTCGTCACTCTCCCCCTCCTCCCCTTCCTTCCTCACCTGCTCGAATATTGACGTGCCCGTCCTCGTAGTCGCAGAGTGCCGTCACGAGTATCGGCTGTCTGATGTGTTCTCCTCTCTGCCAGAGGGGGGAGATGTGGCGGGCCTTCTCCGTGAGGGCAGTGATCACGGACTGGTACTTGTTCAGGATCTCCTTCATCTCGTCCAGTTCCCTGAGCATCCGCTCGCCCTCCTCGAGGGAGAAGTCCGTTCTGTTGTAGTTCTTCTCGAGGAAGTCGAAGTTCTCCTTGATCCAGGCCTCGGCGTCGGCGGCTTCTTCTCGGAAGTTGTTGAGGGCGAGGGCGTCGCGGAGGTGCTGCTCGAGGCAGCGGGAGAGGTTCAGCAGCCAGTCCCACTGCTTCTTAAGCGTCTGGATGTAGACCTCGATGACTTGAGTGGCGGGATGGCCCTGGTTGAGGAGCGCCGCCCCTCGGTTGTGGACGTCGTTGTACTGGGGCTCGCGGAGCTCCATCTCATGGAGGATCTGAAAGAGGGGAGGATGAGGAGAGGAGGGGAGGGGGGGGGGGGTAGACCCGGGAATTTGTTGTTGGGGAGAAGGGGGGGGTCGAGGCGGGCTATGAAGGCCCAGTTGCGTTGGCCCTCTGTGTCATCCCACAGGTGAC
>JACMIG010000288.1:0-36937 GCA_014805385.1 Levipalatum texanum
AGACGAATTCAAGGCTTGAATTCAGAGACGTCTCGAATTCAAGGCTTGAATTCGATTTTCGTCTGTCTGGAGACGAAAGGAAGGCTTCCTTCTTGAATTTGACAACCCTACTCAATATGCTAAAAGGAACACCTTCTGCACTACCACAATACGATTGCCAAATAGCTTCAGGACTCCCCTTTCAGACAACAAAAGCGGGCGTATAGGGCAAAGGTCGGTCTAACAATATGTCTGCCAATAGCCTTTTGTGACTCACTTAAATATATCTCCCCCAGGGGGGCCACCCCCATCAGACCAAATCCTTCTCCCTCGCCTTTCAATGGGTTCACGCGCCATTTGAACTGCCTGTCCAACACAACAGGTGTGCATGTGTGAACGTGCGAACATGGTCATACGGGTCCCAGAAATTTCCTGACTCCCCAAACCACGAGTTGCCCGATTTGCGTAGATTCTCCACGTGTTTGCGCGGAAGTATTGGAGGAGCGCGGGAAAGCGAGGCGGAGGCCCATTTTGGGAACTGGTGCCACTTTCGCCGAATATCTATGTCATCGTACCTGCAGCTCTTTGTTTACTTCCGGTCCGCAAAGGGGACTCGAACCCCCGCCATCGAACTCATAGAGCCGACGCTATACCACTGAGCTACGACGAGCACATGTAGGGTTCGACGTGACCCGATGTTGGCTAAGCATAGCTAAGATGGATGATATCCGTGGGAAAGGTCGTCTTATTTGAGTCATCCAGCGCTAGATACTTGGAATTCTCATGTAGTTTCAAAGGTCCCGAATGAACCAGAGATTGGCAAACAAGATAACTAGTTTATTTACAAACTTAGCATAGCGCGTCAAATGGCACGACCCGTTAGCTTTTTTAAGAAAGACATTGGGCGTTCACTAAAAGGATGGACCCCTTGCTTGCTCCCAATGCTTCCTTCAGTGATGGAACCTATCAAAGACATACTTTTCCATCTCAGGTTTATGGGCTTCTTGTGCTCAAAAACATTTTTCATACACCGAAGGCATAGCGCAACTTTAATCACGAGTCTTGCCATCAAGTATTCCACCCTCACTTAAAGGCACCCGGTGGATGATTTGTGCTGTAGCTTCAGTGAAGTCTCTTCTTACACCTCCACATCGAGAAACGAGGAGAATAATAAAGGAGGGCCTACCTACGTCTTTCACGGAACCCTTACTACCTTGGACAAACTAACCGTCATAGAGTATTCTGGTGTGGCGATACTCGTCACAACCCAAGTTCAAACTGTCTGGCACACCTTATCCCGTTGATACATCAGGTTCGAGGTGCCAACTTATCAAAAACGGCAATCTTCGAAAGTCATCTGCTACGAATGGAACTAGGGCAGATTAACGGATTTGGATCACAGGTTCTGCAAGTCCCAAGGCCCTATTGGGACTTTATGCGGTCTTCTGATCTCCAGTGTTTCAACGGGTTTGAAGGGACTTCATCTGTATTAGCGTGTACGACACAAAAAAAGCGATCTTCGGTGCCATAAGTGATTCTCCGTATATCCGGTTGCAATAACATGCAACGATTCTCATATGGTCTTGGTCAATTAGCTATTGAGAGAGAGCGGGGCTTCCTGGTTGCAGCGATTTACGTCATAATTTAACGATAGGTATTCCAGAATACACGGGATTACGGTAGCTCAAGGTTACAGTACCCTAGCCCATGACCCGAACCCTCCATCGAAAGTCCTCCACGTTGAAGGGGTCGTTGCGCGTGGGTCGTCGCTGCGGGGCGAAGTAGGAGTAGGCAGGCGATCCGGCAGCTGACGAGTCACGGACCTAGAATAAAAAATTAGGTGGGAAACTTTAAATTTCAAATAAATTTAAATTCAATCATTCCCGCACTCACCTCGGCCATCGAATTAGCGAGATGCTCCCCTCCAATGGCGGCCCGCGCGCGGTAGTCCTCCTTGGTTATGGGAAGGCTGGAATATGTTGTTTTAATTTACTTGTTGGAAAGTTTACAAAACGCAGTACCCACATTTTGTTCTTCGTATCTGTGTGTTGCTAGTTTGTTTACTAGATCCCTACTAGTATACACAGGCAAACTAAGGATGCTGCTTCATACTTTCCTATTCCGGTCTGGTCAAAGAATAGGCATCATCTCGAAGACAGTGTGTATACACTGTATACAGGACAGGAGGGTTCATTCCTTTCCCATTCCCTCTTCTTCTTGAGGGGCTTTTCCAGAATAACATCATCCTAATGACTCTTTCTTCCGTTCTCAAGCAAAATGCAAACAGCTGATGATAATTGATGCAATAGAGCCTGGTCACGCGAGAGAACAGGGAACTGATTACTACAAACACTCTCGTACCACGTAGCCATTCCCAGCAGGATGACGACAAGGAGGAGTGGAGTCACCTGCATTGTTAGTGGCCCGGGTCGAGGACGAACCTGGAATATCAACGAGTTAGACAGACTGGAACCCCCTAAGGCTCTCTACAATGGTTCCAGACTGGGTCCTATTCGAGACCAGCCAGGAAGTAAGGCAAGGCCAAGGACTGAATGGAAGGGGGCGGAGTCTGTGGGGATGTGTGGTGCAGGGCGATTAGTGAGAACGAAAGACTGAACTAGGAAGACCCTGAACGCATCCAAGATTGGTCGGATCTCTGAATGCAGACGGAGTGAATGATATGCCATTCGAGTGAGAGTGATGTATGGAGGAGGAGCTGGAGGCTGAGACAGGAGAGGAGGGAGGAGGAGGAGGAGGAAAGATGGAAGGGGAGAGGAGAGATAGGAGGGTGCAGCCAGGAGGCGGGGATATCTTCCACCTAACAACTAACCCTGGAGAACTAGCCAAACAAATGGATGCATGTTCCGGACTTCGAGACGATAATAGTTAATTATATGCATCTAGAAAAGTCTAAAATTACAACGAAATTTCAAAACTAAGGTGAGAACTTGATAATGACTTTTGTCTTGGCCAAGGTCTCAGGAGGCGCATATAGGGAGCCTGAAGAGAAATAGGGAAGAAGGAACATCCTGATAAATACTTGACGGGTTCCTTTCAATAGGACTAGACGTCCCAAGGTGACTAAGCACTTCAGGCAAAAGGGTCAGAGGGAAAAGCAAGTCCATTGAGGCGATCCCTGATTTCTGCCCCCATATTTGGACAGGCGACAGCATAACGTGGACCGTTTTGTTATGTCAAAGGAGAGGGCGTGCTCCCACAGTGCCAAACTGCCCCCACATCTCACCTCCCTTTCCAGCTTATTTCTTTCATCCGAATAAAGTAACGGTCTACCGGCTTGTCATAGGATAACTGCCCTTGGCTCTGCAGCAAAACACCAGAGAACTAAGGGTGTCTGGGGGGAAAGGGCTTCGACTAGGATAGCGAGACAGAGAGAGCATACTCAAATAAGATGGTGCCCCAATGCAACAATGCCTTGTTTTCTGCGTGAGGGCCATAATGATCTTTCGTCTAGAGATGCCTGGACTTGTAGCGATATATTTTGAGCAAGTCGTCAATGGTTCATTATTTATGTGGTTGGGGGTTGCTTTTGGCAGAAAAACTAGTAATGCAAATTCATGAGTTGTCGGGTTCGTTTCGAGAATCTTTTTGGAACACTGGAATGAGCAGTGAGAACATGAAGACACTCAAAAGGGAAAAACACTTTTGATGATCTAATGTCTTGTGAAAGAGTGAATAAACTCCTTTTCAGCCTTCAACCTCCTCAAGACCGTGCGGGCGGATCATGATTCGGACAATGACGACGACCCCTCGGACACGGAGACCATTGATGAGGTGAGGGAGAGGAGGAGGAGGCACGGGTAGAGGAGAAGGGGAAGGAGGACGGAGATGGATGGAAGGAGAGCAGACGAGGAGGAAAAGAGGGGATGGAATAGAAGAATGGTTGTTGTCTTTGAAAGGAAGATCAATTGTGAGGGAGGGATTGTAAGGGATGTGGAGAAAGGAAGGTGTTACGTGAGGAGCGAAATGACGTTAGGAAGTTCAATGCAAAAAGGAAGGATGACAACGTGGATATGAGAAAGTTATATCGCAGATGATGCCATGCTCATTAGCATTTTAGTTCCTCACAACAGTAAATACCTTCCAGGACTCAACTTCCTTCTCCGAGCCCAAGGAACCGCTCAATAGTGCATTCGGAAAGAAGAGGAGCTTTGACAGTAAGTTTGGGGACATTTCTGGAGAACGGACTTATGGCGTTTAGCGAACAAGCGGCGGAATTATTGATATCACCGGACTCGGAAATAACAATTGAGCACTTCAGATCGCGGTTGTGTCACCCTCTGGGGAATCGTCGTCCCGCCCCCGAAGCTCCTCAGCCCCCAGGCTATCTTCGAGGGAACACGAAGGTGAGCGGGGATCCTCTCTTGTAAAAAAATAAATAAGAGATGTTCCGGTGAGAAAATCACGCCCGACAGTGTGTTTTGCATCTTGGCGTTGAGAACACACTTGCAATTTCCGAACCAACCATTCGCACTTTGATCTAGACAATGGCAAAACTCGGGCTTTCCACCCTGACAGCAAAATGGGCCCTTAGCATCCTTTCCAATGAGGCACGGGGCTTCCCATATATTAGCCCCATAAACAGGGATAGAATGAGAGAGGGAAAGAGATGTGCTGATTGGCAGGTTCGCCTTCCTGCTGGAGACCTCCCGCCCGGGATCCTTCCCAGATGCCCACCTCGTACGCGCCATCCTCACTCTGGTTAGTCCCAGGGGAAGGGGAGGAGAGGGGAGGGGGGGTCCCGTCGTATGCGGTAAACGCAGTAACAAACCCGAATCTGACTGTTCGAAAAATCTCAGGATTACTAGCCGTATTGGGATAAAAGCACTTGATGATGATGGATCGCGAAGAGTAGACGATATATCAAATCCTCACGTGCACTGCGCAGAGAAATAGAATCGGCGCCTTTTTGCAAAGTATATTATGGTAGACAATCGGCTATTGTCGTGTACCAAAACACGGCGTAATCCCATGAAGACGCGGGAAAATGCAGCTCTTGATTTACCGCAGTTTTATCGCTCTATAATATCGCCGCATTTCGGCACTGTCAGCTAGAGCGCGCTTCTGATCATTTTCAAGTACGAAGCTAATCCCCAATTTTATAGCTTACGACTGTCTGTGAATTGTGCTTGGAAAGCATAGAAACGTGGTTGAAGAACTCGACGGTTGAAACCCGGTTGAAAGATAAACTGGACTAGAGTTGTGTTATTCATTTCGATACAACTCAGCTTGATAGTTTTCCGATTTTCTTTATCATTGATCGCAGGAATACATGGAAAGGTTGTGTCTCTCACAGAGGAGTCAACGAGTGGAAAAGGTTCTTGATTTATGCTTTCGTCTCGCATCGTCCCTGCGCGATGACCGTGAAGTAGAGGCCGGTACTCTGGAAAGTAGCGTTATGTCTTTTTACTAATTCACGGATCCACCTTGTCTTTCATCTTGAGCTCGATCTGGTAAGGAGAGTCGTTCTTGAGGAGAGCGATGATTTGCTGTAAAAGATCAGAGATCAAAGATCGAAGTTCAGAGATCAAGAACTCACGCTGAACATGGTGAAGTCGAGGACGATCTTGAGATCCTGGTCTCCAGTCTTGATGGGGCAGGGGATTCCGTGCGAGCACGCCTCGAGGTTCTCACTGCAACGAATATTATGAGCTAGTAGATGAGAAAATTTTGCGCCAAGAGAAAGTTATGCGCCATGAGAATAAACTGACAGAAGTCCGAAAGTGGGAACCTCCGACCACGAGCAGCCAGCGAAGCCTCCGTATTGGTAGAGCTGGAATTGCGTATGTCTTGTTGGTGTCTGCCAAGTAGATGTCTTTCTATCAGCACTTAGTGGACGTCTATAGCTACAAGTTGCCCCTGTAGTTTGTTAGAAATAGTCATTCTGAACTACGCTTCGGATCACTGGTCTCATGAATCATCAAGACCGTAGAGTCCCTAGTAAAGTGATGGACATCCTAAACTATGCCATACGACCTAAGATAAGGGGCGCATAGCTAACAGATTATAAGCGCGTGCGCCGTTTACGACCGTATAAACAGACTTATACGTCCACGCCGCGTTTTGATGCCGATAGCCGAAGGGTTGTAAACAACGTGAAATGGGAAACGCCCGTGAGGAATAAACGAATATCCGAGTTCTGCAAGCATCTAATTTTGCGATCCGGACGAATGACGAACTGCGCTCGAGATCTATCGCTTCTTGCCCCGTTTCATGATCAGCCCCAGTCAAAATGGCTTGAAATAGGGCCGCCTTTTCGGGCGTGTAAAGTATCCCACTTGGCGCTTAACAATGTTTCCTCGCTTCAGCCTTCCGTTAGGTATTTACCAAAACGGCGGAATATGTTATCCCCGGACCCTAAAATGATACCTTGATCGACTCGACGAGCGTGTTCGAGAACTCTCCCTGCTCGTTATCGAAGTGGAGCATGACGTTAAGGGCCTTGTTCAGGTGGATGGGGTAGATGCTGTTGCCTGTAAAGCGCGCAGTTTTCTCGCCAGCCCCTTGACGCAGATCTTTCTCTCTGCTTGCGCATATCTTTCTCGATCCCTCCCTTGCGCAGATTCCTCTCACCTGCATCATCGACGGGGACGAGCTTGGTGAAGGTGACCTTGGCGGTCGTCGCTCCCTGCCACCAGTTCAGCTTGGTGTCGGTGCCTGGAGTGCGTGGTGTATTAGGGCGACGATTGAGGAACGACACTCAGATCTAGACTCACCATTGGGGAAAGCGCAGTCGGCATAGGTCGAAACGAAGAGGGCAGAGGCGACGAGGGCGAGGCGGAGCATTATTATCTAAAATAAGGTCGCTCGCTAAATGCAGTAAGTCCGGAACGAGAAATTATAAGGGAAAAGCTGAGTGAAGATCCATGGGCGCTGCCCTGTATTTATGCTCGAGGAATAGCCGACGTGTGCAGATAACGGCAAAAGAGATAAGGCTTGGCCCATGCCTTTTGCATGCTGGGAGAGGGAGGAGGAGGGGGAGGAGGAGGGGAGGAGGAGAGGAGGTCACGGGCAGGAATAGAGGATTAGGGATAGAAAGCATGTTGCAAACCGCTATCAAGATACCCAGAACGACTTGACCCGACCAACGTGTTTACCGGGTTCAGGAATGGGAGGGGAAGCATAAGAAGGGATAAAATTCCAAGGATCCAAGTTTAGGAGGCAACCCGCATGTCAAAGGTGATATGGACCACGTTGTCACGGATAATAAAAAGCTCAAAGTGAAAGGATCAAAGTATTGAAGCAACGTGGCAAAGTCCGAAAGGCAATGGTGAAGCACGTTGATCGTAAACATTGGTCAAAGTCCCCGGATCAAAGGCGTTGCGTCCGAATGTCAAAGGTTGTCTCGGAAATGATTTAAAATGGCTCAAAGATCGAAATCCAAGGATCTTTGTTGTTATTTTCATCCTGGAGAAGTTCAAATCTCAAGTTTGAAATGAGTCACTGTGTCTTGGAAAATCGTAAACTTCTCAAATTCAGCATTGTTGCAAAAATCGCACATTCTGAGATATAAGTTCAGGATGCAACGCAGTAGAGTTCGACTGCCAAAACATTTCACTCCACCTCACAAACACATGTTTGTACATTGTATCCAGTATGCCAAAATTGAAATGGGCCACTTTGTCCTGGAAAATCGTAAACATTCCGAAGACCTCAATTCCACATTTGCAGAAATCTCCGATTCTCTCGCGAGCGGCTCTTTTGATGGAGTGTGCACACTTCGTTGCACGCTGCAATCGAGGAGATTGGCCCGAGTGGATTCGATGCACCCACTCGAGGACTCTGTCGTTGGCAGGTGAGATCAGAGATCAGGAATCAAAGATCAAAGATCAGATCACAGAGGCCAGAGATCAGAGTTCTAGGAAAGCAATAAATGCGAATCCTGTGATCAGTTTACGATTATTCTCAAAACAAAGATATTGATTCAAAAACCACGATGAAACAAGAGAGATCAGTGTCCAGGTGCCGCCAAGGATCATGCAATCAAGTTTGAAGGACGGAAAAAAGACGATAAAGATCAAAGTACAAATTCCCCTTCCACAGGAGCCGGTGCCCTTGCCAACCGCGGAACTCCGTCAGCGACTCGTCGAATGCATTCCATGCAACGCGCAGCCGGTCGCTTCTTCTACCACTGGGCACTTCAGGTATTTTAGCGTTCCGCATGACTCACCTATTCCGGTCTTCCCACTAAACACAATATGTTCCAGCTCGGAGAGCAACTCGCCAAGATGCTCGATGCTCGCGACAAAGAGCGAGAGGACGAGGCGCGCATGATCGATGTCCTGGAGGATTACCTGGATGAAGGTATTCGATTTTGGTATTTTGCCAAATATTCCTGGCAACTTGCCAGAATGAGATTTTCAGCGATAGTCAATGACTCGGGAAGCAAGTGCCCGATCGCGCTACAACTCGTGGCCTGTCAACTTCTGCTCGAGATCACGTCGTTTCTGAGGGAGACATTCAGAACGATTCCGAGAGCGAGGGGAACTGCCAAGGTGAGCAACGGTTCTAGGCTGAAAGATCAAACACCAGGGGTTAAAGATCAAAGATCAACGATCAAAGATCAAATGTGTATTCCTATATTATCAGGCCGCTCCTTCGGGTTGGGACAAACTCCTTTCTCACCGCCGTTGGTCGATCCTCTCAAACACCTTCAACCCCCAGCAGACTGGAAGCATCTCCAGCATTGCGGACATCAACCCTTCGGGACTGCATCGTTAGATTTTAGAGAACTTTAATATCTTTTAAAAAAATCTCGATGTTACTGCGTTTAGCAAGCCATGGCGCAGAAACATCTGTTCGCACGCAAGTTGAATTCTCCTTTAAATTTCATCTACAGCTGTAGATACACCGCGAACTTGTTACAGTGAACGACCGCGAGCGCCGCATCTCGCTGTCCACTGCAGAGGAGGATTCACCTCGAGGTTCCAAGGATGCTATCGATCCCGGCGAGAAGGGAATCACGCCAGTCGGTATGGTCTTCTCCTCCCTCTCCTCCTCCTTCTATCCTACGATCGGCGGAATAATCACAGCCGATGACATCCGCATTGGTTTTATCCCGGCAAAATTATCATTGCTTCCCCTCCGGGACTTTGTTAGCTCTGATCATGGCACCGACCTATCAACACCCAATGCAATTTCCTATTTTTGAAGAAGACTTTTGTGAGAACGATCAAATTCTTTTTAAAAATACAGAATGTTTGAAAAGCGCACTTCCTGAGACTTGTCCAAGATTTCGTTCCGTCTTAACCAACTATAATTTCCAAGCACTCGTTCCCACCTCCGTAACACACCGCGTGTCTTTTACGTTCCCCTCGCGTCGAGAAACTCGCACATTTTCCGTTCACTGGCCGGCCCGTCCTAATGCTTTCGTTAAGAATTCGTCCAAAAATGACTTATTTGCTCAACCCACCGAGTGCTTTGTTGGCCGCGAAGAAAGGATCGAGCGATTGCAGTGTGGTGGTTCGATCAAAACGGACTCCTCCGGTATTTCGGTGCTCAATCGTTATCCAAAAACATTATTTTTCATCCTGAATATGCAGTTCCAAAATGACGAAAATCATTCTAAATGGGAGAAATTAAATTCCCACATATTATTTAGATTTTTTGCGTGTAACCAATGTTTTACCTAATCGAAATACAAGAGGAGTCCAATCAAAAAAAACAAAATGGAATGGGATTGGGAAGGGCCTTCAGGCTTCGTCCATTCAACGCGCAATCCGTTCGCAACCCGAGCTCCGTCCCTGTCCGTCCGCCTGCTCTCTCGCCAGTCTACGGCCGGTGACCGCGTCGTGCACGCTACCGGGTCGGCCAAGGGCCACGCGCCGGCCAGAGACGACCATGCGCCGGCCACTGGCGGAAACGGCCACGCCCCTTTGACCGGGAAACACAGCGGATACGATAGCGGAGGATCGAACCAGGGATCGACGAGGAGTATCGCTTTCGTCCCGGAGACGAGTGGAGGCAGCGGTTCTGGAGGTGTGTGGTGGCTGTCCCGATTGGTCCCCTGGTGTTTGACGATTATTGATCTTTGATCTACCTCTCTAGTCCCGTTCGCATTGTTTCAGAGTGCCCAGGGGATGGGCGCGAATCGGCGCTGAGCGTTCGATTTGCCGACGAAGTCTCCGAATGTCACGAGAGTGTGTACAGATTTTGATGCCTGCCCTAAAAAACCCCGCTTGGCATTTGATCTTTGATATTTTGGATAATTAGATCAGCCTCTTGTCGCACTTACTAAAACTCCCGAGAATTATGCATGCTCTTTGACCTTCCCGAGTGTAATGAGAATGCCTTGCAACAAGCACTCTAACATTCTCCAATAAGCTCTAGCAAGCGCGAGTCCCTCCCCTTGCCCTATCCTAAGTTGAACACCCCCTTTAAAGTTACAGTACCCCCTTCCCTGGTACGGTCGTTCCGCAGGATATCCCGGACCGGGGCGTGTAGTCCGTACAATAGTTTGGTCGAATTTATCGAATATCGATTTACCGATTTTGGAGGGAATTTTCGATTTGACAGGGTCAGGACGCCGCCTGGCGCAAGGACGACAGAGGCTGCTGAAGAGGGGATCGCCCCTTGGACAGCAGCCCTCACTGGAGAACAGCAGGAGGAAACACGCTTCATTCAGGTATTGTCAAACGCCGAAAATTGACTACTCGACTCGTTATTTGCGTTCATGAAACATTAACTTTGCCAGTGGAGAGTTTCATAATCTCTGTGATCTAGTGTCCCTTTACAAACGGATATGATTTCGATCTCACGAGGTTGCCACTCCTGAATGCTGAGCTTAGAATGGAACATTTTATTCACTGAACTCTTTCAGACTCCGCAAGCCATCAAAGCCGCACGACATCCACGCTGATCCGGAGTCCGAAGGTGAGTGGCTGCTGTATTTCTCTTTTGAGTCCTTCACGTTAACTCTCTCATTGTGCATCTAATCTGATTGTGAGTGTTTATCGGCAAAACAGGATATAAAAATATTCTTTATTCAAACTAACCAAAGTAGCCGTAAGTGTAATGCACACTGACATGCGGAAACCTCGATGAACTTGTTGCATCCTAGTAGCGACAATCCCTAAAAAGGTAACTACCGTAACTGGGTGACGGGAATGTGAAATGACTCCACACCGTAACAGTAAGTGAAGTGTCCTACCGTAACGCAAAAGGGACTTACCCCAGCCCTAAATGACTTACCGTAACCCGAAGCATCTACCGTAACCACAAAGTAAAGGCGCCCTATCGGCCTCGGAGTGTCTCCTCCGACCTTCGCTCTCCGTCCGCCACCACTCCATAAGTCCACAGCACTCATGGAGTCTGAGGAGCGCCATTGTCAATGCGGCAGAATTGATCAACGAAGGCAAGGAAGTGGAGATCAGCCAGATCGCAAGATCCCTCACCTACACCATTAGATCGTGGTCGTCCTGGCTTTCGTCCCCATACACTGCAGCGTCTTAGAAATATTGTCGGGAACTCGATTGCTGCGAATACCCACTTTATCCGCTGGGATTTCGCAGCGTTGGGGTCCCCGGCAATATACGACACGCGCACTCTAAACGCAGTAACTCGCTGATATTACGCGAACCTAACAATTGCTTGATCGACCTGAGAGTTTGCATTTTGACGTACTTGGATTCGCTAAAATATCAGAGTTACTGCATTTAGAGCACCATCACCGGATTCGTTCACTGCGTAGCGCAATTGCCCTTCCCCCACCTCTTCCAACCCCTCACCCTCTAACTTCCCTTGCCTCAACACCAACACCAGCCTCTCCTCCACTGCGTTGCTTCGATTTATTCCACAGCCCACTTCTACCACCGAGCAAGATGGCATGCTTCCTTCTACCCACACACACCATTCTGCCTTTAGAATTTAGTCGATTCATAAAATCCCCTTAATTCCGTCCTCTTTTCAGTGATGCCCGCTACAACCGGGAGCTCCGTCGCATCACACAAGGAGCTGAGGGATGAGGTGGGTGAAGATAACTGGAGATCAAGGATCACAGTTAAAACTCCCAAGATCAAAGATCATGTTTCAGGAACTGCCTCCGGTCACTCCGACTGCCCCGGTGGCTCAGCGAGAAGGCCCTCCGACCAAGTCGAACACGCTCACCTCCGATCCCGGTACAACGACATCGGCCCATGGGACGACCAAGAGCAACGCATCTTCTGGTTTGTGAGATCAAAGATCAAATATCATTGATGAATGATCAGATCTATCCGTATTTTCTGACAAGTTCACGCAGCTAATGGCTGCGTTTTCAATTGAAAGAGAACAGCCCGAATTTAGAACAGTTTGAAACTGCCATAGAAGCCCGCCAGAGAACAAGGATCATAGATCAAAGACCAAAAACCACTCCTTCAGCAGCGGCTCCCGTGACCTCTCACGATGAGGAGGAGGAGTACATGGTCAACAACATGCCGTGGCTCAAGGTTTGCAGAGTGCCAAACGTTTTGGTGCTGTATCAAGAAAACCAACTGAGTCTATATTTTCCAGGTCCTGATCCGCTACTCGAACTCGTTCGACTCAACGTGCTCGCACGAGGGAAAATGCACTGGAAATTGCCTGCAGAGAGTACAGAGGCAGTGCTCCCGGCTGCTCAGTGCTATGGGGACGGTGTATGGGAACAAGAAGTGAGTTTGATCTTTAAACTTTGATCTACAATCGTTCCAGGGACGAGCGTCGCGTCGATAAACGCAAGCTCCTTCTGGACAAATGGAATGGAGAACAGCTCGCTCTACGGAGGGTGAGGGGAAGAGTGAAATGATCTGTGAACTTTGATCTTTGATCTCTGAAGCCTTCTCTAATAACGTTGCAGACTTCTTCACAATCCACGACGAAAGGAGCAAAAGTAATCGCAAACTGAAAACCGATTTATCCGTGCTCCCTGTCACTAGCTGCCGTGCTTGCACCTCGAGAAACTGTCTTGGGGATGAGATCGGTGTCCGGATGGGGTTACTGTAACCTCGTAATGCTGTTAGTCGTGCTACTATACGGATATACATATATGCCGTTCTTTGCACCAATCTGTTTGAGAAAATCTCATCTAACTATTGCTCAGCTGAGCTTCTAATAATTTTTCTGCCTTTTTTACACGCGAACAATACTCAATGTGCTTCAATCAACTAAACAGCTAAAATACTTTCAATTCCATGTGCTTTAACTAAGCAACTTTAAAGTTCCGCTAAACCTAGAACCCAAGGCTATCTTCTAAACTGGTCTACTTCCCTTTCCTCTCATCCTGTCCCTTCTACGCTCCTCTTCTCTCTGGGTAAATCTCACTGAATTTGTACTTAATTATTGTCGAGCACCAAAACCTGAGGGAAGTGCAGCTCTTGATCTACCATAGTTTAATAACAGGGGTAGATCAAGAGCTGCACTTTCGCGCCGCGTTTTGGTGCTCGACAATATGGTGCCCGATTCAGTGGAGAACGTACCAGAGAAACGGCTCTCCTCCGCACGTTCCGTTCCAGTCGTGTCCACTAGGCCCTCCCTCTCTTCTCTCTCTACTCTTCTCTCTTTCAGTCCCTGCACTCCCGCCAGTCCTCGATGCTTCCCCGTCGAGAGTCCGCCCTCGTCGGATCCCATCGAGAAACCTCGTCCATGGCCATCAAAGCCCTTCTCATGGAGAAGATGATGGCTGAGAAGGCGGCTGAGAAGGAATCAGGGAAGGATCGAGAAGACGCCACCAGCAAGAAGACCAGCGTGGTGCGAATGTTCCTAACATTCATATCCGTGAATTAGGACGCGAACCCCGAGCTTTCCTCTCTCTTGCAGACTTGTGCCGCTTAGCGAACTCTCGTCATTTCTTCAAAGTGCTTTAATTGCTATGGGAACAGAAAGGAACATTCGAAAGCTTGGGGTTCGGGACTAGTTGCTGACTGATTCATGACTCTGGCGTTTTTGATGCGTGCCTCTGACATGAGTGGAGTTCTAAAATATACGGCATATTTATAAAACGAAAATGTGTACAGGAAAACGAGCCGGACGAATCGGATGACCCGACGGTGCGAGAGCCCGAAACCAACGAGGCCATGCTCAACTACATGCGAGTTACGGTAAGAGCTACATTTAAACTGTCGAAAATCTTTGAAAATAAATGCATCTTTCCAGTCTCTCAACCTCGTGCATTGCCCGCTGTCGTCAGTCCTCAAGGGAGCGCTTCTTCTTCAACAGGAGGAGTACATCAAGTGAGATTGATCTTCGATCTGTGATCATTGATCATTGGTCTTTGATATTTGAAATCTGATCTCTTCCAGAATGATCCGCGTCTCGTGGCGTCTTCTACTCGATGCCGATTCTCACGTCGTCCTCACTGCAGGTGAGATTACTGTAGTACATCATTCCTTCGATTGCATACTGAATTCCAGCCTCGATGTTCATCATTGCGTGCGTGAAGAAGCCGGACGATGCCGTTACCGTAGCCCGGAATGCACTCGAAAGCAAGAATGTCTCCGATCGCAGTGCTGCCATACTACGGTAGGCCCACCATTCCTCTGATCGCAAACTCAACTAACTCAATCGCAAACTGAACTTGACATCTTTTCAGATTCTACGCCCTCTGGCGCAATCGCTTCCACGTCTGGCTGAAAATGGAGGACGGTGCTCAGGCACTCTTCAAGGTATGGTTGCACGACTGAAACAATCACAAACTGAAATCGTCCAGGTCCCTCCGCCCGGCATCGACTTTACGCTGCCATCCCCATCGATCGGTCAGAGCCAACTGTCAGTGGTTGATCCGCCTTGGATGCCGCACTTGAAGACCAAGGTATACGGTATCGTACCAAAGAGCGTATCACTAACTGAACTCGCAGGTCGAAGAGCTGAGCCTGAAGGAGGAGGAGCACCAGACGTCACAGACCATCATGACCATGACACGGACGAGGAGGAAGCAGAAACAGGTGTGGAAATTTGCCAGGGGGATCTTTTGGCATTATGCCAATAAGTTATTTGGCACTATGCCAACTTTTCCAGGAAATGGCGCGACGAGCCGTGAGGGAGGCAGAGGAGAGGCAGTGTATTCTTCGACAGCAGTTTCCTCTTCGGGCAGCGTCTATTCCCCAGATGGCGGCATACGAACCTGCCCTGTTCCATCACGTGCAGGAGGGAGAAGGTGAGTAGATCGGAGGATATCGATTAGAAATCGGAGATCAAAGACCAAAGATCAACTATCAGTTTCAGAAGGCGACACCCCCCACCCGACGCGAACTCACGTCCTCCCCGTTGCCCAGCCCCTCTTCCCCTCCAGCCTCCTCGCCGTCGTCCCGACTATCATCGAAATGATGGATGATCCGCAGGTTTGTTTTTCTGGCGCCCTGCCAGATTATTTCCTGGCACTTTGCCAAAACCGCGTTTAAGGTCGACAAGAACGGAATCTCGGTCGGCGACGCAGCCAAGAAGGTCATCTGGACGTGTCTCGTCGAGGATCCCTCCTTATTCCTCCGCCATTTCCTGGAGAAAATGACGAATCGCGATCATCAGGTATTTTGGCATGGTGCCAAAAACATTTGGCACCATGCCAACATTCAATTACTTCCAGCTGGTCAACGAATTCCGCTCGACACCACAGTGGGAATATCTGATGTCGCTGCTCCGAAAACTCATCCTTCGATTCAAGCCCTTCCCCAGCCAGGCGGCGTATTCGCTGCTGAATTACCTGGTACGTGGACTATGAGATAATCACAGTAGCGAGTGGTGTCCAGGTTGGTGCTCGACAATAAATACTTATTTGGACGGTGACACAATATATCGCTTTTCCCAACAAATATAATGCTCCAAAAATATAATAATATCGATTTTATAAATCAATAATTATATTTATTGCAGTTCGGCTACGTGATGCACTACGCGCGCACTCCCTGCGGGGGATCGACGACGGCCCATTCCATGGCACTTTCCCTCACGTGGCTTCTCACGCCCCACGTCAACGGCATGTACTTCAAGGACCTCAAGCAGACACTCAAGAAGGAGCAGTGTGATGTGAGTTGGCAAGATGCCAAAATACATTCTTGGCATCGTTCCAGCAAGCCCTGATGATGACTGCTAACGTTCCATCTGCTAAGAAAGTCGTCGTCCATGGCCCGGATGCGGATACCGGTGAGAATATGATTGTATTTGTTAGCGGCGGTAGATCAAGAGCTGCATATTACCATCCAATCCGTCGATTTTTGGGAGCTGGAAAGAAAATCCTCTAGTCTCTGAAACATCGAACCTATTTACTTACAAAACTCTCAATTTCAGACGCGCGTACAGAAATAGAAATATCTTTTGTGTCATGAATTGAACGCGATTTCATTAAAGCACCAGGCTCACTTCGAAGGCGAACCAAGTTTGCACGAGGAGGTTATCTCATACGTGTCCTACATTGCATTTCCATGTTTTCAGTTTTGCTACTTGGCATTGTGTCAAAATGCTACCTTGTATTTATTTTAGAAAAAACAATGAAAATAGGCCGTTTCCTTACCAACCCCCGCTTCTCTTCTACGACTCTCCCCCTTTCATTTGCGAAATTAGCTTATTTTCGCATTTATTTTAGGCGAATTATTCACGCATTATAACCGGACACATGCTTACCAAAAATACTCGTCGTGAAAATCTTTTGAGTTCTCAGCAACTTGATTGCCTCCTGCTACAGCAACTTACCTGCACTGCCTACAATTATATATCTTTTTTGTTATTTTTATGCGTGTTCATTTCCGTAATATTTCAGGCGGAATTCCCTCACCGTTCCCCGTACACGAAGACACTCAATTCCTGCAAATTCTTACGGATTCCCTGGAGTTCTTCAATATCGGTAAATTCGGTCGCTAAACGTAGTATTGAAAATTACTGCATTTATCTTCTCGGGTAGAAAATCTAAACCCCGCCCCCTTCAGACGACAACAACGACGAAGGAGGCGCTTACGAGTACGTGCTGGCGGATGCGAAGACGGGCGTGGTGCACTCCCCTGCGAGTGAGTGCGGGCGACGTTTGCTATGGGGCACTGGGAAACGCCGAACACAAACACACTTCCAGGCTACGTACGCGATTTCTACTTCTTCCATCGGCTGATCAACCCGCATCTGACGCTGTTGAAGCTGCCCGCGGAGGAGGCGCAGCTGAAGATAAAGGAGGTGGGAAAACTAAGAACAAAGACCGAAGATCAAATTTCAACAAGCAAAGATCAAAGATCAAAGTTTAAAGTTGAAAGATCAAAGAGCAAATTTCAAAGATCAAAAATCAAAGTCCGACTTTCAAGGCCGCCTACGCTCACAAGTTCATCGAAGTCGGTAAGGTCCTCCTGACGTACAACATCCTGAAGCACTCTCCTGTCAATGTGGTGAGATCCCTCCTTTATCTTTGATCTCTGATATTTTCCAGATCGCCCAGCGCATCTTCTTCCTCCACGATGAACTGACACACCTGCCCGCGTTTCCGAGGAAGGCCATCGACTCGTGCTTCGGTAGATTATTGCATTCTTATCGATTCGTGCTTCGGTGCATTATCCAATTTCTATACGTGCACGGTGTATTTTTCAGGAATGTACAACGGAGCCATGGGTGATCAGCTCAAGGCCGTTGATGCTATGCACAAATTCGTCTGGGCCAAGGTATGGAGTCCAGAGATCAAAGATCAATCGCTCATTTCTATTTAGCTCATGTTCGACATGTTCGAGCGGATGGAGAATGCCTTCATGTTCGCCGATCTCCATCTATTCATCAACGTCATCAACGGCATCATCATCTCGCACTGTGAAGACGTCTTAATCTTGAGGTATGTATCCGTTGCTGTTACTACTGAATCTACAACGTTATTGTTAAAAGCCTACTAAATACATGCAAGAGGAACAATCCGGTCTGTAAAAGTGCTGGTGAAATTGTGGAAAATCATGGCCAGGAATTTCCTTCGATTGTAATCTGCCCTTTTTTAAGACGCTGCGCCGCCACGTACATCTCCATGGTAATCCACTTCAATTCGCTGTTCGCGAGCCAGGGTTTCTTCCTCATTATGCCGACAATCCTGCGGTGCTACAGCCAGCGGCAGACTAATAAGGTTTTTAAAAAATATTTAATCATTTTCAATTATATTTATTTCCCAGGTCTTCTGCGAAGTCGTCGAGTTCCTCTGTCGCCAGTTCTACATCCTGCACCGGAAGCCGTTCCTCCTCCAGGTCAGCAAAATAATTTGCCGCCAGCAGGGGTCGAACCTGCGACCTTGGGCTTATTAGACCCACGCTCTAACCGACTGAGCTATGGCGGCTGATGATTACAGATGTGCGGCTCGATCGCCAATATTCTGGACAACAACGACAATGACTTCGAGATAAACCCAACGCGCGTCAAGGCCAAGTACTGGTTCGCCCTGCTCAAGTCCATGGAGAACATGGGCGACGGAGATGGAGACAAGCTCGACATCCTTGGACTCGTACCGCATCCGAAACCACTAAAAGTAGGTTTATGTTGCCAAATAGCCAAATATAAGTTTTTTCAAAATGAACAAATTGCATGCTAAATTTGTAAATATTTTACACAAACGTACAACCCTTTCAGGCCCTCGACCTCTGCTACAAGGAAGACCCGAACACGTTCTGTCTCCTGAAGGACGCCATGGCCAGCTGCATCTGTGTCTGCGCCTTTGCACCGGAAGGAAAGAGGAGCCATCACATGCTGGTTCGTTTTTCTGAGGATTTTCAAATGCAGATTCCCGGAGGCTACAGTATATCTCCAACTTAAAGGGTACCTGAACATTAAATTCAGCTCGTCATGCACGCGCTCCTTCCTCACCTCATCAAGTCGATGGAATCGGAGACGGCCGCGTCGGGGAATAGGTTAGAATCGATTGAAATTACTACGAGAATTATGAATAATGACAGTATTGTCACGAAAATTAAGTTTTTTTAAAATCATTTTCAGACGTTCACTGCGAGAATCTCGAATGAATCAAGAAGCGCTGAGGTTCGCGCGCATGAAAATTTGCGCGCATAAATGCTACTAAAATATTAATCAGAAATATCAGTTCATACCGGAAGCATGATGATGGATTCTGATATTCCCGTGACGAGAAGAATATAAACAAAACTCTTTCAGACGTTCACTACGCGACCCGGAAAATAGCCAAGATGCCATAAGGTTTCGCTAGCACGAAAAAATGCGCGCAAAAGGCTGCTAAAATACTCGAGCTTTATACTTTTCCGTACCTCCAGCATGAACGACGATTATTTATTTTGGAACTTCTCACTAATCCCAGGAATGATGAAATTATGAATGAGGGCATAAACAGTGGTATAGTAAACGTCGCCGAATGGAAACGACAGTGGCGACGTTTACTACACAATATTGACCAATCGCAAACTGATCGCCCCCTTTTCAGCGCTTCGTCGGTCAAGCACGAAATCGCGCTCTACGTCACACTCTGCGTGGAGATGAAGGCTCTCATCACGAGTTGCGAGGCACTGGCGAGGTATTATCAAGTGTAAACGATGCGGTGGGTGCTGTAGATCAGATCTCCATGGTTTCTATAATCTAAAGGGACACTCGGAGCTCGAAATTATTGCCATGAAAATCTGGCCAAATTGCAGAGGCCCCACGCGCACCTTCGATATCGTTAATACCGTATCCGAGAGGGGGAAATCGTTCATCGCGGATTCCCCTCAATTCTTCGATCCGCCAACCATCAATGACGACGAGAACACCAAGCCATACCATCTGTAAGATCTTGGCATCTTGCCAAGGATTCCTTATCAACCTTCCAATTCCAGGAAGGAGAAGAAGTCGACGGCAATGGGCTGGGACTCGTCATCGGGGCAGGAGGAACAGCAGAAGGAGGCCTATCGACGGCCGAGGGATACGATGCTTCAGCTGGCGGCGACGTTCATCAAGAGAGCCACGCCGAGGTAATACTACCGCACGGCCAGAGGTTGCCAAATTTGAGAGCGCGTCCATTTCCGGGATGTGTTCCTTGGCAATCATAAGGAATTGTGGAATGTTTTCTAAATGGCATTTCAGCAAAGATTCAGAATTGGTCGTACGATAAACCCAGTGTTATCAAAGATAACCCATTTGAAGGTTGAAAGAGCTGACGAAGCTCTCGCCGACCTCCGAGCACACCAAAATCCCTGACGTCCTCGATCACAAGTGCCACGTGAAGCTGAGCGAGATTGCCCTGGCGCTGTTGAAGGTAATACTAATCATCATAAATATTATTACGAGAATTATCACCAGCGATAATCTTATCACGAACGTTACCACTAATGATAAAATAAGGTCGCCCCGTACGACCTCTCGACGCTCTCGTGCCAGGGCCTCCAGGACTACTTCCTCCACGTTCTCCCTGTTACTGATTGGGTCAACGAGATCAATCGACCAGCCCTCACGATTATCCTCCGAAGACTGGACAAGACGATTGCCAAGATCGCGAAGAAGCAGAGCATCAGGTATAACGTAATTTATGTGCCATAAAATACACTTTAGACGTTCTGATCTACCTCATTGTCAGTCCGTTTTGTGAGAAGTGACTGGGCTAATTGTTTCTATTCCATATTTACAGGCGCCGTCTCAACTGGGGCGCTCTCTCAAATTGGCTGCGTGGCATCTGCGACACCTTCTCTGTACACCCTTACATGGCGACTGTCCATCCAGTGAAGGTAAATATCTGTGAAATACCCTGATTCAATCGATAATTTAAAAAAAAAATCACAAACCCAATTTTCAGACCATGACTCAAGTCTGCCTGCGGATCCTGACTGGCGACCCGTGCACTGAGGATGGGGTCCTGACTCACGCCACGACAGTTCTCCATGCGGCCACTCCGCCCCCTGCTTTCTGCCAGGCAACCCTCAAGCTCACGAGGTTTCTTGCTGTACTATGGGAATGCTGTATCGCTCCTTTCAGCATCCTCATGCAAGCACTCGGCCAGACGGCGTTCTCACTCGAATTTGTCTGCAGTGTCGATGCCATGGGTAAGATCCGATAGAAAAGATCAATAATTGCGCTACTGATCTATTTTCCCACGACATTTCTCTTCAAACTGCTATATAATGAAACTGGGCCTTGACTGGCACACACTTAGGAACCTAAACGCCCTGGAAATTAGACCATGGGTTCTCGAAAGTACGAAAGGTCGAAGATCAAAGATAAAATTCAGGCCCCTCAGCCGATCGCCTTGAGGCAGTGCTGTGCCACGTACTCGTCCCTCTCTTCATGCGAACCGCCGCTTCGAACAAGGGTAAGGAATGCCTTGGAACTCTGCCAGAATTTCCTCGGCACTCTGCCAGATCGAATCCCTCGGAATGAAATAGCATGGAGTGAATTCTGAGGAATATTTCGGACTGTCGCCTGGAGATATTTCTAGTGATATCGCGAGTATTACTGTTTGTTATAATGTATTCACGCTCAATGATTGAGAGAGTTTCTGAATATTAGCAAGGTGTGTTCTTTCATCCAGCATGTTCGTCTTTGATATCTGATTTTTGATATTTGATCATTGATCCCTGACTGTCGATCGATTTTAGCGCCCGATTCCGGCCCACGGGCGGTCGTGGTGAAACCGCCTGGAAGTGAGTTTATGCACTGGGTTTCTTCATCTCTTCAAAGGATGTCTGTTGTCGAAGTTCCAATTCAATTGAATTTTACTAATTGGTGTAGGGAACTACAGGGGGACAAATACTTTTTCGATCTTTCTGCTTATAGCGCGCATACACAACACAAAGAGCGCATTACTGGGTTCAGTGAAAATATTGGCCCCTCTTGGGTTCTCGAAACAATGGATCAGCAATAGAATTCTCAATCGATCGCATAAGAGAATTAAAAAAAAACCTTGGAACTTCGACAATAGCTCATCCTCCGTTGCCGTGAGTCTCCCCCTAATGCTTCTAACATCTGTTTGGATTGGATTTACCCCCATGTTTGTCATCGCCTCGGTTGGCCAGCGTGTGGAACCCATCCAATCTAATACTAACCCTGCTCAACGCCATGGCTAGCTTTTTCATTTTCCCTCGAAAGATATCCCGTCCATCGTGGAGGTCGCTTCCTTTAGAAACTTCTAAAATATTTAAATTAAATAAATTTAATTATTGTAGGCGGCGACTCCTCGATCATCCAAGCCAAGGACATCAGCTTCGTCCTGACCCTCATGTTGAACTCGGTGAGTCGTCAATACTATTTCAGCAGTACTGATGATGGTATTGCGGGAAACCAGGCGAGCAAATATTTCTCTGTAACTCCTATGCTCAACGCGTCTTTAGGCGCACGCGTTGAAAACAGGAATCATGGACCGCGCGCTCTTGATGTATTACCGGTTTCATGCCCCGTAGAGTCCCACTGAAGCTGCAGATAGAAAGACCGCATAGTGAACATTAAAAGCTCTTAAATTCTCGACAATACTCATAATCCCTAATACTCAGGTTTGTCCCCCGGTCGGGAAGCCCTCCGTCGCCCCCATCATGAGCACCTCCACCCTCGCCACTTCCTTTATGAGTCGTACCCAAGATATCTCGGGGCGGCAGGGATCCGTCTCTGTCACCGACAGAGGAGGTCACTCCGCCACCGTGTCCACCCATCGAATTGTCCGCGACTCCGTCGTACAGTGCATCTATCTGGGTTGGTTATTTTTAATCTGTAAATATCGATTAATTTCAAACCCATATCTATATCCCCGGTTCAGCGCTGAAAGTGCTGATGCTCTCCTTCGAGCGCCTTCTGACGCCGATGTGGCCGCGCGTTGCACGCCTTGTCAAGGTTTGCATTAATTATTGATTGTTCAAAATTGACTTAATTGATCTTAATTTGAAGGAGCTTCTTTCCCGCCGTCAGTCAGGAACGGCAGCTGCTTCGCTGGTCTCCTTCATTGACTTTTTGCTCAGCTGCAACCTTCCAATTGCCCTTCTAGTAATTCCCATCGTCCAGGCGAAGGTGAGGGAGTTTTCGCTGATAGCAAACCGCATGATAATATTATCACTAGTTCTAATTCTCACGGTAATATTGTAGATCCGCCAGAAGCCATCCGGCGAACAGGAAGCGCAATGGCAGGCGGAAATGGCGGAGATACTGCTGAGGGTTCGTATTTTGCGCTCTGGGGATGTATTGACAGGGGAAAAATCGAATAACAGATCGTAATTCCGCAATCAGTTTTCCCCTGTCAATAGTCCATGTGCAACGCATACGAAGGATACCTGGAAAATCACGCTCATTACGAAATGCTTCGAAGTTGTCATTCGCGACTTTTGACATTTAAAGACCTGTGGAAAACCACACAATCCCACTTTCAGTCGGACCATATGACTCTCTCCGCGCCCGTCCTTCTCAATCGCTGTTCGGCGGAGCTGTCAGCACTCAAGGAGGAACTGGCCAGCAAGCCACTCGGTAAGGCCTCAAGGTTCTTTTGGCAGTAGAAATACTAACTTTTGGCAGATCCAATATCTTCCAAATTAGACTTCCGCCGAAATGTTCTCTCCTTGGTAGAAAGGGCCTTAGAACTACCAATACGCTACGGTGGCAAATTGTAGAGATGACTCGATCCTACACTCCAACCATGGCGGCAGATGCGCACTCAGATGCCTCTTCTTCGACTGGTCAACAGAAGGCAGGAGGAGGGGGAGGAGCGACGGCCAAGGGACAGACCAATCGACCACTTGATCGGAGGTATCCAAAAATTGCTTCTTCGTTTTGAGCCTGAAGATAAATGGAGCAGCGCTAGTGGTTATGATTTCAAGCCGGTGCCTTATCGCGTCCCTATCTCACCAATCTTGAACACAATCTGTAGAAATCATAATTTCGTTCATTTAGCTCGTGATACTAAATGAATTAGTAGTGTTTATCACGGCGATTCAGGTCATCTTCCCACGGGCGCTCAGCCCGCGGCCACATCCCAAAGCAGGAGTGTGTCATCCCCGAGGGAGAGGAAGGAGACGAGGATACGGGAGGCAACAATACACCAGGAAGTGAGAGAGAAGAACAAAGATCAAAGATCAAAAGTCGTTCAGCCTCCGCAAACATGTCGCGTGTCAGCAAGAGTCCGAGTGCTCCGGTGGGCAAGGTTCGTTTACCGTGGGTTACGGTATTTTCGATCATGAGCTACGGTAACAACAATCATGGAGTGGGGAATCATTGAACACTCTTCAGGAAGCGCGCAAGGGCTCCTTCCGCTCTGGCTTCGGCGTTTGGCGTAGTATCAGGCGGAAATCGCGGCATGTCGGAGCATCCGGAGATAACGGGTAAGATTTTACTTTGGCAAGATGCCAAAACGACAAATATTGATTCTTTCCAGAGAGGAAGCCGGTGTGGAGCTCGTAGCTATCCCGTCCTTTACCGTGGAGAAGGCCTCTGAGCTGGGGACGAGTGGTGGAGGAGCACTCAAGTCGGGAAGTGTCACACCCAAGAGAACATCTTCAAGAAGGTAAGCCTAGAACGATAATTTCCGCGAACCCAGGACACTCCTGATCTTAATTTTGATTGGAAAAATCACTACTTTCGAATTCCTACGCCAGGATAAGACGATATGAAACGCAATCGCGAACAATCCCAAATTAGCTAATTTCTCATCCCCATTACTTCGTCTATCGCATTGGTCACCCTTCAGATCCACGGACTCCTCGTTGCACCTCCTACAGCTCCACGAGTCGACGCCTCCCATCGAAGCAGGACGGCAGAGATGTAAGTCCTAATAACCACAGTAGCAGCGCAACGCGTAGCTATCTGATTGAGAAACACTTATGAAACTTTCAGTCGTCTCCTTCTCGACTCCGAATCGCAGCGAGTCGCGGGACGACGAATTCCACATCATTGAACAGCACCATGTCGTCTAAAATTGTCAATAGCCGTAACTTTCATGATAATTTTGTCCCCATAGTAATCTTCATGATGATAGTAGATACTCTAGACACTCCGCTAGACCGGTATCGCCTAGTCGCATAGGGTAGTGCTGGTTGTGAAGGATTCACCTCATATCAGGCTCCGAAACATGACTAGATTTGTTACTTATTTGCTCATTGAATAAAGCAATCAACAATGTTATGGAACACATTTGGTGGATGCGGATCTATGGATCTTTTCATCCTGGCCGCCTCGGAGGTAATACAGTGCACTTGTGCGAGGCACAAACGATATTTTTAGTAGGAGAACGGTACTGAGATTGAGACTTCGAGGGCGTGCAGTCCAATGGAAACGCAACATCGAACAACAGGTGTAGAATATCATTCAAACGTTGTGCGTGTATAAACAAACACAAAAAGTTCTGTCAGAGCTGCAATATAGAAATAAACAGAATTGACGACAATGATGGTCAATATGTTCGATACGATAAATTTTGAATAACAACAAACAACACAAAGCTTTAAAAATCAGGGACACTTTCGACCAAATAAAAACAGTTTGGGCGACGGGAGCAATGCTCGTCTGCAAAGACATTTGTGAGCTTGGCGACCACCTTTTTATTTTTTTCCATGAAGAATCGACGATCCCTGCGCTTTTGTGACCTCTGAAAACGTCAATGTTTTTAAGGTATTCCTACATATAGTGCGAGGAAAAAGAGAAAAATATCCCAAAAACGGGGCTACCGCAAAAGGTTAGGTGATTTGCCTTCCAAAGCGACCGAATTTTTCTGTGGGTCACCACGAAAACATATTTCCGCAAAAGTGTGGTTTGGATGCTTGCTCTCTCTGCCCTCGCTTGGTCCAAGGATAAAAAGCAGCTGTCTGAGACAGTCGAAAGGTGACGGATTGTGGAGGAGAGGGACTGGCAGCAGACATCCTCTTTCTCCGTCTCGTTTGAGACGCGTCGTCTTCCAGGCAAAATTGTGGTTTTTTAGCACTGCGCGAAAATGAAGATACGAAAAACTAAAAGCGGAAAGCTGTCGGCAGAGGCCGATTACATAGGATGGCATTTTCAAAATAATTTTTTCCTCAATATTCGCGTTGGTAATCGTGTTTTACGATGAAGAAGATGAAGAAGAAGATGAAGAAGAAACCTTAAGCGAAGTGGAGACAGACACGGTTTTAAGCGTGTCTGTTAAAATTGTTGATTGAAACAATTCCTTTGGTCCAGATTTGATGAAAATTTGGGATCCGACTAATTATTTTACGCTTTTTCGAATGGTGGTTGTAAGGAAAACAGATATTCCAATAACAAGGGATGTCAGTTCATAATCGGTAATCGTCAGCACTGTACTTACTTTAGAAGTGCAACTGCCTCTAGGATGTCATTCAGTTGCTCAGCAAGCTTTTCAATGCATCGCTTTACAATTGCCCAAGTTTTCACTCCCAGCAACTGCATCAACACGGTGCTCAAGCCATGATCAACAAGGAAAGTCTGCACCTGAAAAGATACGCGATCATTTGCCCTAATAATCGCGTTGTGTGTATGTCTGTTACACCTATGACGTCATCGATTGCGCAATATTGTGCAATCGCTCCTCCCCTCACTCCTGTGACGTCACCGGTTTAATTACCCAAGTTTGAGGCGAATCCAGTCGGAGTCGGCGCCACGAAGCGGTGCCGAGTCCGACTGGTAATTTTATATTATACAACCAAATTACTTGCTTATCCGATGAGGAGACGTATTTAATCACTTCCTCAGCCCAATCGCTATTCTTTGTGCAGCATTCGAAACTCTGAAAAATTTGACTCCGATTTCAGCGAGGTTGAACAAACTAGTGTTTGTCGTAAGTTTGTCACAAGCGTCATCAGCACTTCGATTATGATCGGGTTGTTGAGAAGCTGTAAGAAACTGACAATAGTTTCATTTTTTAATTTTTTTTGCTTTTTATCTGTATGTCCGTAATATTTCGCTCGAAAAACCGCATGAAACGTAATATTTCGCCCGAAAGACAATTATCTACTTCATTACTCACAAAAATGAAAAACATGGAGTTTAAAGGTGCACAGCGGACACTTTTCGATTTTTCGTTTTCATTTGCATCTGAAAGTGCTCAAAAAATGCTGTCGAATGATATCAAAGTCAACCACCATCGGTAGATGCTTGCTTGATTCTTAAAGAGCGAAACTGCTTGATAGGCTTTTTGAACAGTGCCAAATAATTTTTCGCGTTATTTTAACGTTTTTATTACATTTCTGCAGTTCTGAGCTATGTTTTCGAGTTTTTAAAATATTCTAATAAAAAATCACACTAAATGTCGCTTATCATCGCGAAAAACGCGATTTATCACATTTGGCACAGTGCCTATCACATTTGGCACAGTGCCAGACTTGGTCCCTCAACGATCATATTCACATTTCCTGACAACTGGCACAGTGCCAACTTTTTGTTTCGCTTATTAAAAATTAATGTTTCGTTTCTGAATTTTGATTTTGGTATCATTCGACAGGATTTTTCGAGCACTTTCGATTAAACCATTAAAAGAGGGTGTCCAAAAGTGTCCGGTATCCTCCTTTAAAGAGTGTCCGGTATCCACCTTTTTTGAACTCCAAAGTTTTATAAAAATGGGAGGTGCCCCCCATTTTTATAAAAAACTCTTGCAGTAGGTTTTGCTAAACCGATTTATTGCCACAAGGATACAAAAAGATGTTCGAAAGAATTCAGACTATGGGGTATTTTCATATACCTTATGGCAGTGCTCATTTTTCTTTTTTATATTCCTGGCAATGCTCATTCGAAGCGCGTATTGCATGAAAGTTCCCCTTGGAGGTGCTAATATGCTCTCAGAATCACAACAAAAGATAAACATTTTTCGCGCCCCATGTGCCCGCTCGCGTGGATGCGAAGCAAACTGTCTGCTAACACCCACAAAAGAAATGGTGTTGAAAACTCGAACAATTCAATACGAAGACGACTTTACTGCACCAAGTGAATAATTTAATATTCCCCATGGATCCTCATCTTCCTCTTCATCTCCTCATCGGGGACGCAGCTCGATCCTGGGAGGGGGAGGTGGAACGTCTCGGCGCACACGCACTGACCATCGAAGGGAGTCTGACCCGTAGGGCATGTCAAGGAGCGCAGGGCTGAATATGGGATGGTGGAAAAGCTAATGCCAATCGTTTACGGTGATATTCTTCACATCTCGACAAACTGATATGAGTTTAAAATAGCGAGTCTAGAAAAACTCACGCGCGGTGTCATCGTTCGTCACGTAGGACTTGGTGTTGTGACGGTAGAACTGGGCAAGACAGACCACGAAGAGGGCCATTACAAACAGAGCAGCGACTTTCATGGCGGGATGCATGATAATGCCTCATTCAATAGAGCAGTGGGAAATGGCAGAAGGAGACTTTTGCTGACTCAGCTGAGAAATAATTAAAGTTGAAACTATTCTTCTGAATTTCTTCCGTTGCTTGTATAAGAATTTAAAAAATTAACTGAATTCTTCGTTTTCAACTGAACTTTTAGTTTAGAGATCTGAATCGATTTCAACCGGGCATGCGGCGCAGGATCTGAAGATCCGTGAACATATCGGTGTCGTTGTGGAAGAGAGGGAAGAAATCGAAGTTAAATACTCCCCTGATCCATTCATTTACATATTTTTGTGAGTTTATTTGGATTCAAATCAACAACTCTTCATTCCAAATATAATATACATATGCACATTCCATCACAGCTTGGCTTGCTCCCGCTGCAGAGGCTTGATGTACTTCTCTACAGCCGGGAGTACATGAGTGTAGTTCAACTCGCTGCCTTTCGCCCAGTCGTACAGGGCGTCGTAGACATTACCGTCCCTCCTGCAATTCATCTGATATGATAAATGCAATGCGGTCGACAACCCAAAACAAGGCGTGACGCGTAGATAATAAGTTTTGGAGAAACTGGATTTTCCCAAGTTGTCGATAACTTCAATGTGTTGAATTCCACCCCACCTGCCCAGTACAGAATTGAGCTCGCGCTCGGAAATGTCGAAGGCGTCCACGAGAGCGACTGCATTCGGACGAATCTGGAACACATTAGTTATTGGAGCGAACTTGAAAGCGTTAACGTTTAATTTAGTGCGTTTTCTGAAACGGAAAATAGCAGTCTTTCCTCCTAGAGAAGCAGGAAAACTTGGAACGTTCTTTACCTTTGCCAGGTCAGCATACAGTCGCTCCTTCAAGAAGCGAATCTGGCCACCGGAACAGAAGCCGTCCTGAATGTATATTTTCGTTGATGTCGATTTCGCCCTTGTCCTAAACCTCGAGAAGATGTTGCGCCATGTCGACGCACTCGTAGTGCAGGAAGAGGGAGAGGAGGTCGCCGAGGGCGCTCTTGTTGTGCTTATTCTGGACTGCTCCACCCCTCGTGACGAACGCTCGAGCGATAAACAGGCGCGTGTGGAGGCGGGCTGCCTGGGAAATATAAGTCGACATGGATTCAGAAAAAAACTTGGCTCTATGCCAAGTGCCATTAACTCACCCTATTCATCTCGACCGTGCACGTGTTCCAAGCCCTCTCCTCGGTGAGGCCGCGCCCGATGGCACGCTGGTAAATCACGGCAGCATCGAAAACAGAACGACGCGCAGCATGCTCGATGGACGAGAGGAGAGCCTGCATTTCACTTCTGATTGTTTTAGTAATGGACACAACTACAGTTTCGTCTCATGTACAGTATAGCAAGAATGTGGTGGTCGTTGAGATTCGGAGTTTCCTTCCACTTTCTTCAAACCTGAATCTCATCACCGCCTTCCTGGCCGATGTTACATCTGCTTTCATCAGCTTTGCCGAGATACGAAACAATCGGCGAGAGGGACTTGCCCGCCTGCGTTGAGGCAACAGCCTTCACAAGGTACCTGGAAAGGCGAAATATCACAGAGGAAGGAAGTGATGCTGATAATATTAGCCGAAAAGCATAGAGTAAACAACAACGGACGCCTATCGTAATTAGTTTCATCGACTATTTTTCACTGGCGTTTTCATGTACTGAAACTGAGCTGACAATGAGTAATCTAATCTAATCTAAAGTGTACTGCTTCACACCAGCTGTTATGCCCTTCGTTTGATAATGCTTTCTTATATCGCTTCGGAAGGTCAGTATCAGGATTCTCACTTGGCTAGTTGCTGCAGCATGACCATGTTCTCGCCCTCATACGTGCAGGCCGCGATCTGGATGCCATAGAGGGTCGGGAAGCCCGACGCCATCGAGTATCCTTGAATTAAATTTAAATTAATAAACTAAAATCACGTCAACATTACAATCATACAAAAGACCAACCATGCCCTCCGCACGCCATCCGACACTGCTCCACGCCCTTG
The DNA here is from genome assembly GCA_014805385.1 of Levipalatum texanum. Classification (NCBI taxonomy): domain Eukaryota; kingdom Metazoa; phylum Nematoda; class Chromadorea; order Rhabditida; family Diplogasteridae; genus Levipalatum; species Levipalatum texanum. Next base: position 30,139 of record JACMIG010000288.1, read on the forward strand.
CCGACCTGAAATAAGTGATGCAAAAAAGCCAACAGATGAGATCGAACCCGCGACTACCTGTATTCTGACTGCTCGAGATACCATTCAGCAACGAAAACGCACCTCGAAGGTGACGACGGCCTTGAGGCCGGAAGAGATGGCGTGCAGATCGGGCAGGAGGTCAGCCTTGCCATTGGAAATCTCCTTGAGTGCCCGATAGTAGAGAGCCTTGAGCTCCTGACCCGCGAACATGAAGGCGTATGCACGGGCGATCTGAATTCCATCATCTTTGCATTCCTAATGGCTGAAATTGTCCCGTGTTGACCAATTTTATCAAGTTTCCAATTCTACTATAATCTTCCAGTCAGTCTACATGTTTATTTAACCGAATTATGAGTATTCGAGTGATACCTGCGGAAATATGCGGTGCTGCTGCGTCTGGTAGTCGAGGATCTGGACTTCATTCTTCCTAAAGAGCTCTGTTCTCCTTCCATAGATTAAGAGGGCTTACTTGTCCTCGATGTATCCCTGTCTTCTCACGGCTGAGTAGCGCGTCGCGATCGTGGATGCCTGATTAGAAAAAAACAGTATTAGAAATCCGATTTTACCGCAGTAATGAGGTTAGAAATCCCAACCTCTCCACAAGAACAGCAAGTACTCACCACACCCAAGTAGTATCCGTGGTCGAAAGTCATGAAGGCACGCACGTGAACCTAAAACCGAATCGATGGCCGAGGGGTACCGGTAGCCTCTCGTAAGATAAGTTTAAAATATCCCACCAGGGTAATGTACGCCATTTTGATGTGCATTGGCGGCGTGTAGACGCCGTCGGGGGACACCTGGAAGGGGAACATTGAACCCGCGATGTCTATGACGCACTGGTCGACCGCTTCAAGATATCTTTACACTGTCGTCGAATTCGTCACGAAACGTTGTTCCGCTGCAGTCAAGGGCGTGTAGTTCGCCGCTAGTATTCTATCGCACAAAACGAAGCTCTCGAGAATACCTTGGAATGTTTCATGAGCATCTGTTTGCGCGGGATCCGGACGTGGTCCATGACGAGGAATCCGTTGTCGACGACGTTGACGGAGAGCTTGGGACCGATGTCGCCGATCGATATGCCTGTAAAGATGGCAGGATGCCAATAATAGCAAATCTCAACCTTTCAACGGCAGATGCGTTTTCTCATCACGCAGCTGCAAGAGAAAGTTGTGAATTCCATAGTGCCGACCGTCGATGGAGAGCTGGAGGGTGAATATTATTAGGTAGTCCTGATTCTATTCAACCTGAGCAGCGATGATGGCGTAGTTGGCGAATTTGCCGAGGTTACCGGGCCACCTGCAATATTCTCTGCATTCGGCTCCAATAGTTTTGCAGCATGATCAAGGATGTGAAATGAACGTTGTCGCATTGCAAGGAATCGAAGTTACATACACTATGTTTAAAGACAAACCACTTGGCGGCTCGCGTAGTTGGCGTGTTGAGGACGAACTCCTTCGTTGCCTTGTCATACGTTGCCGTCGTCTCGAGCGCGCGCAGGTTGGTTCCTAGTGCTAAAGTTTTAACATCGGCTATCAACATTATCTCACCATGACCCATCTCCGTCTGTGCATACGTCCCGAGGATCTCGAATCGCTCAGCTCGCGGGATGAACTCGCGGGCAAGTTCGTCGTCTGCCTAAGACGGGATTTGAACTCGAGATCTCTCGGGCAAAGGGACGTCCTCTAACCGACTGCACCATCTACTCACCTGTGCGCGTAGAGCTGGCAGAAACATGACGAGCTGGAGGAGGAGAGGGAAGCCCTCATAGCCGAAGACTTCGCTGTCACAATTCAAAGTTTAGTGTTCAAAGGTCAACTATACGAACTTTGCAAAATGAGTCACGAGGTGCTGATCGGTCGGATCGGGTAAAGTGGCTATCTTCTCGATGAAAGCCCGCGCCTTCCTTGCGGCATTCTCGATCTTGGCTTCGCGCGCGAGAAAATCGCGGGGCGTCGGTTCGGCAAAAGAAGGGTCTGCAGCAACCTACAATCGAATTTCTCGTTTTTCTGCAGCTATATGGAACCAGCACTTCAATCAATGCATTCCATTCTTTTGTTCCTGAAAAAAAATGAGAACGTTTCACACGTAGTGTGTTGATGTAGACGATCTTGAAGCGTTCATAATGGTTTCTATCAGGGGAACAGATGAGAAGGACCCACTGCTCGACTGATGGCTCTTCGCCGCTCGAGACACTCTGCACCGTAGAGTTCGCACGCGAGCGAGTAAACGTCGATGGAGGCGGTCTGTCGCTCCTCAAATAATGAGACATTATACGCTTATTGAGAGAATTTGTTAGGGACATATTAATAATCATCTCTGAAAAAGGACAATAGTTCATCATGATGCAGAAGGTTGGGCATTTAGAATTTAATGATTGAAAAATCCCAATTCAGCAAGCATATTGAATAGCCAAGTGCATTGCCCTTTCAAACTGCAAGCTGACAATTTTATTGTTTTAGGCAATGGATCCTCCGCAGTCATGTATAATAGAAACAATACCTTCGTAATGTCTGGATTGTCGCCGGGATGGATGCAGGGGTTGGAGGTCATGTTTGAGGGCAGCACCTATGGGAGGGTTCAGCACGTAGGTATCGAAGGGGTATGTCCCTTTCCCTCTTGCTCTTATCAATCCCGTGGTTTGGAACCTTTGCTCTGTGCTGTGCACCTGATGATTTCATGAAAGAGTGCGTGTGTTTCTGCAGGGATTGTGCATGAGGTTCAAACGCCTTCCCTTCCATCCAAAACAACTCAACAACGCAGCAACCAAAAAGGGTATAAAACGTTTTTCGAGAGCTGCATCTGTGAAAAACGCGGGAAATTGTAATTTATTATCCCCGTGGCAGAGCTTTTTACGATCACGTTTTCTTTTGTACGCGACACGACATTAGTGAGTCCCGGTGGGAACCACAAAGTAATCGCGGCACGAATCCCGCGATCGAAATTCCTTGAATTCGCAAACATAAAATGAGATCCCTGTTACAGGTCGAGTGACGATCCAGCATGATTTTAGTGGAGCCGAAACACCGTGATTTGTTTCATTATCAGCTTTTATTAAGTGGGGGGCACCAACTCCTTTTTGGAGGCCAGCTGCTGGTTCAGAAAGTTCCCTTGTAAGAAATGTCTGGTTTCGAACTACTGTATCACGGAACGAACTTGCAGTGAAGATAGGGAACCGTCAAATGACCTCATGTGTTCTTCCTCAAAAGAAGTGTGCGGCTTTTGGGTGTTAAAATGCACTTTATTGATATGAACGTGTGCACGGCAATCCGGGAAATCATATGCTCAAAAATCGGAATTGCTGTCCATCAGGTGGAAGAGGTGCGGACGACTGTGGAGATGATTCTGTCGTTCAAAGACATTCGTGAGCTTGGAGATCGTCAATGTGCGATCTCGAGTATAAATGCGGCGATCCTTCGCCAATAGCTGGCGTCTGTAAGCGGTGATGTGATTGTGCTGCACACTCAATATGAGTGGTTAAGACGCGTTTTTGTAACAATCGAGCAAAAGGGGAACCCCACGGACAAGGTGGTACAACCAAAGGACCTGGGGGGCGTCGTTTTGCACATTGGTGTGTCCCGAAGTCCTAATTACCAAAACATACTTTGTTCGGCCAAAAGTCGATTATAGAACATTGTAGAACAAAAAATGTGTTTAAAATTCACTATTTCATATTATTTGACCCATTGACCTCCGAAAGGATTTTAAATTTTTTTTACGTTTTCGTCCTCGAGGGCATCTTATTTTCATATTTGGTCCAAAAAAATCGGTTATCTGGTCATTTTAGAGCACTGTGTAAAAGTACTGTTACAGTTTTAACGTTTTTCTCGAAAATATCCAGGGTAGGTGGTCCGGTTCTTGTATGCAAAATGTTCACTGATGTCTCCAGAGTATTCCATAAAAATGTTTTAAAAATTTGAAAAAATACTTTTTTAAAAACTGCATGTGAATGTTCAAGAGTCTCGCGATGTACTTGTCTTGCTGCCGAAACCGAATGAAAAGGGCGTCCTTGTGTCCTTCGTGTCGCTGCTCGAGAAGCTTTAGATCCTTATTCGAACGATCTTGCGACTTCTCCAGACGGTCCACGACTTCCATCATCTCGTGAAGTTGGTTCCCTAGCTCGATTGACCGCTGAGCGCGTATGCCCATCTCCTTCTCCAGCATCCTCAGTAATCCGTCCTTAGTCGCTAGTTCCTTCTTCAACTCTGCGATATGCTCGTCCCGCTCGCGTATCGTCTGGACATAAGCTTCCACAGATTGAAGATCATTAGCGGCATCAGGGGTGGCTTCCGAAGTCTGGACTTCTTCTGTGGCTCCGAGGAACGCGTCAGTCTTCGTTGCGTCGTCGGCTCCCTGCACATCCGAATCGTCCATAATATCTTCCATATCTTCTTCTTGAGTGTTAGAGGGCTCTTCTGCAGTCGCGAAGTCTTCCATCGGTTCTTCCTTCGGTTCCTCCGACTCTTCCTTTTCAGGCTGAGCCGAATCCCCGAAAGCCTTATCCTCCGGATCCTCCTCGAGTGCAGTCTTGTACTCCTCTATATCCGTAACCGAAGTGACGTCCATATCCATATTCTTGACAGGCTCGGACCTCTTGATCGTGTCCATGACGACGACCCAATCATCGACGACCTTATCCTCCATAGTATTTTCAGAATCTTCTGTCTTGATCGTTGTTCCGGCGCCGACCACCGAATCTTCGACGACAATATCTCCGACGACCATAGCTTCCATAGTATTGATACTCTCCGCAACGGATGCAGTATCGTGAGATTCCCCGGAGGGTTTCCTCCATATTAGAAACTGTGGCACCTGTACTGATCGAATGCTCCGCAGTTGGGATCGACTCCTTCTTCTTGTCGTCCGCGACCTTGTGTGGAGGCGGAGGCGTAGAGGTCGGCGTCGACGGTCCCTTCTTCGGCGGAGTCCGTAGATGGTGTCCACGTCCCATAGCACTCGCGAGAAGTTGGATGGCTGTGACTACGAAGGTCGTTTTATTGCAACATCCGAAATCTTGATCCAGAAATCATTAATTCCATACTCCAGAAATGGTCGAAAACAACGTGCGAGAGATATGAAATCTCGATCGCGCGGAGTTAAAGACCATAAAACGGCGTACGGCGACCAATGGAAATGAAATAACGTGACATGTAAACGTGAAAAACCGAAAAACTCGATAAAAAATGTCGAGAGTTCGTTCTGACACGTCACATGCGCGTCATTCATTCCAAATTGGTCCCGCACGGAAGAGCTTGACCGGCGCCAAATTCGAAATTTCTTCTTTCTTCTAAAACGCGGTCTTCAGATGCTTTATTTCCGCCATCTCCGTAGACGAAAATTTCTTGCTCTTCTTCCATAATTCTTTAATTCCAGAGTTATTTCTTGAATTCTTGATGATTCCAGATCTTGATAATCGCCGAATCTTGATAAAAACATCCATAGTGTGTGTTCCGCACGAACTTTCCCCACACCATAGTTCCATACAATATTCCAGATGCCTTATTCCTGAACCATAATCCTTAAATCCTTAGTTCCATAGTAAGAAGTGGTGAAGGGGCTTTCACTGGCGTGCCGCTCGAGCAGCTAGTGCCCGGGTGACCACTCCAGTGGAAGGCTCCTTGACTTGCACTTCCGACGCCTTAGGTAGTTCTTGATCTTCGACGCGAAGCTCGGGGGGGATGAGATGTCTTGCCAGGAATTCCTCCCTGGTGAACTCTTCCGGTACCTCCTTAACAGCTGCCACGACGATGTCCTAATGCACCATTTCTTCCGTTTCCATAGACTTGAATTGACCCTCGGTGGTAAGGTCCGTCTTGGGCCATACATCCTTAGATCCTGACATCTAAATCGGTCCACGGTTGTAGCAGTGATCTTCTTTGGCCAGATCCGGGTTTTCTTTAGTCTTGACGTAGTGCACCGGCTCGATCTTGATCCCCTTATCTGCCATATTCCTCAGAATCGTCTGTATCTTGGCCAGTCGTCCGTAGATTAGTGGGCCGAGAGTTGATCTGTCACGTTCTTCTCGCATCCAGCCGACGACGATCTTGGAATCCGAGAAGAAGTGCACCGTCACGTCCATATTATTCAGTAGCTTTAGTGCTGACAGTACGTACTGCATCAGAATTGCACCCATAAGTAGAGCATCCAGTTGGAGGCGAGGGATGGTGGTCTTGGTCTTCAAATGGGCCAGCTTGGTGCGCGACATTAGAAGACGCGGCGTCTGCCCGTCGTTGGCGACGTAGACCATAGCACCCTTAGCTTCTTGTGACGCATCCGAGAACACAACGAAATGTAGCTTCTTCTCCCCAGGAGGGAAAATGCTTGCATAACGAGGGTACCGAATCTTCATAAGTGCTTCTTCCACAAGTACTCTCCACTGTAGATCCTTAGCTGCCGATAGTTTTCTGTCCCAATATCCGTCTTCTTTCCATAGTGCTTGAGCGAATAGCCTCAGACTCAGTAGAGCTGGAGCCAGTAGGCCCGACGGATCGAAGACTCCCGAGACGTACGACATTATTTTCCTCATCGTGACGTTGTCCTCCGTATAGGGTGGAATGCGCATTATGAAGACGTCTTCCGCCGGATCCCGCTTTACTCCCAAGATCTTCTGCAGGCCTTCTTTTCCTTTCTCCTTGTCCGGAATCTTGGCGTTGAAGATTGGATCCGAAGATATGAACTCTCGAAGGTTCATGTGTGCCCGCCCGAAGACTTCCTTAGGAATCCGAAAGTAGTCCGTATTGGTGTCGTCCACACACATGAATGCGTTGTCCACGTACAGGTT
>JACMIG010000289.1:5582-19913 GCA_014805385.1 Levipalatum texanum
GTCCACAACATTGCCAAAAAATCGTTCCGCACTTATTCACTGCGGTTAGCGAACGTTCCGATGTTCGCGCTCGCGCGACCCGAAGGACGCGATTTTGCGTTTCCGGGAAGCGTGAGGTGCGCTTCTTGGGCAAACGCAAGCAGAGGTACTGCGACACAAACGCGCCAGGTTGGCAAGGGAGAGAGGAATTGAGGGAAAGGTGCGAAATTTCTCTCCCTTGCCAACCCGGCGCGTTTGTGTCAAAGTACCTCTGCTTCCGTTTGCCAAAAAGCGCACCTCACGCTTCCCGGAAGCGCGAAATCGCGTCCTTCGGGTCGCGCGAGCGCGAACATCGGAACGTTCGCTAAACGCAGTGAATAAGTGCGGAACGATTTTTTGGCAATGTTGTGGACTCCCATAATATTATCAATGTCATACTTTTTCTAAAAAGCATCTTTCCAGCGACTCCCTCTCCAACGCTGCTCTCACCACTCGGGGCATCCGTCGGTACATCGAGGCCTTGCTTGATGCCCCTCCTCCCATGCACAACGCCACCTTCCGCGTCGTCACCAAAAACATGTACAAGTATGTTTTTGGCAACTTGCCAAAAACAGACTTTTTGGAAATTTGTCAAAAACACTTCTGGCAACATGCCAAAACACGTCTGGCAACATGCTAAATATTCAGAATCCACTTCACCGTCAAGACTCTCGAAGAGGTCGAGGAGACGCCGATCGAGAAGCTCCGCCCCGACTTTGAGGAGAACTGCAACTTCATCTTCGAGGTATAACATTTTTGCATTCTGCCAAAACTCAAATCACGATTTCGCGGGAAATCCCCGTTCCAGCGCGACAACTACTTCGTGAAGGCGAGCGTCTACATGCTCTGGCAGTGGGACGAGGCCAAGATCACCCTGACGGCTGGGTACAAGTCTTGAAAAGACCACAAATGCCACCGCTCCCTGTACAATATAGCTTCTTGTTGTAGAAACACTTTTTAATTCATATGTAATTTGTAAAGCATTAGGAAGGAAATGGTGTTGAGTTCGCTGTTAAAGATAAATGGAATTTCGAACATTTATAGCTTTAGGGAGGAATAGGGGCAGGAAGGTGTGCCCTGCGTGCATCGTTGTTGTTGTGTATCCACGAATAAAAGGGCATCGCGCCCACAGACCATAGCACGCAACACACACGTCGGCCAGACTCTGCTTTCTACCTGCTCAGGAGAAAAATATCATCAAAAGTTCAAAGTTTGAGCTGGGAATATATCAGATCTCCTTCACTTTCCTTACAACAAGAGAAACCTTTTCTTATGGAAGGAACGATCAAAGCTGACAACACGCTATAGCTTTGGGCAAACCGGAGCATCTAGACACGTCCAAAAGTGAAGGTCGCAACATAACTACTTTCTTTCGATCCTTCTTTTGTTTTGGCATGGTAAATGACTCCTCTCTGTTGACCGCACGTGCCGAAATGTGAGTAAACGTCGTCGTGTTTACACTTGCACAATTGTGTTCACTCGCTGGGAGGAGGAGGGCCCACAAAGCACAGACTATTTATTTTCTGTCCTAAGATGAGTGCAAGGAAGTGGAGTATCGGCAATGTATTTATACCCACCAAGATCAGAACATCGCCGATCTAGGTGTTTGCTTTGAGGTGATCCATCGCTCTTGTCGTGACAGGTTAGGGACTCTATTGTCCGGTATTAAAGTGATGCGAAGGCGACGCTCGAACTACCGCCGCGGTAAGCAGCGTAATGAAAGTAATCAAACGTAGTAGATCATTATTTCGCTGCATACCGCGGAGGTGGTTCGCTCGTTGCCTCCGCATCACTTATATACCGGTCAAAACATCTATAGAGGGAATCATATCCTGGTTACCTTGAAGTGGAAAATTGCATGCAATCCATTGTTATCAACAATGCGTGTTGCAGCGTACTCATTCTCTACCACACCCTCTTCCTCTCCACTCATCCCTCTCTTCCTCTCTATTCAACTGATGTTCTCTCTTCTCCTTCTCTGTCCTACCACTCTCATCCCCCCTCACCCACCTCTCCTTCTACCCTCTCATGCTGCCCTCTTCCCATCTCTTCCTTGATCTGTCCTCTCCCTCTCATCCCCTTCATCTTTCTACCCCTCCTCGTTCTCCTCCTGCCCTCCTCCTGCCCTCATCCTCCTCCTTCTCAGCCCTCTCCTCCTCCTCCCCCTCTCCCTCTCCTCCCCTCACTCTACCCCTGCCCAACCCTTTATTCCACTCTCGATAACGCTCAACAATGGGTGCAGGATGGATGAGTGGCGCGCGCATTGATCGGGGATGATTATTCAGGACGAGAAGAGAATCGCCGCTATGTGTTTCGGTGGTGTTGTCCGTAATCAGTTCGTAGTTATTTTTCTCTGATGCAGTTCTTTAATCAATTATGTTTCTTGGTTTAACTTTGTTGTCTCATGTATGGGATCGCTTTGATTCCATTCGGATATTGACTTCAAAATGTTCAAATGTGTAACCGATCTTTCTGATTGTGAGCGTAGAGTCATTTCGATTCGATTGCACCCGGTATGCAAATTTGGCACTGCAATGCAGACGTTGCGAGTACGCCTCTCCGTAATCACACTACGTTTCATACATTTCATTTATCACTGAACTATTGAGATCTCTTTGATGGATCCGCGATTCCTGATCATTGATGACAAACTTCTTCGTGCTACTTCATAACTTCTGTTTTGGCCGCGCGATATCATTGATGCATTTTTATTATTAATGTTTTCTTATTCAGCCATGGTAACCTTCATCGAGGTCATCGGCTACATTGCCATTGCGCTCTTCGCCCTCTTCATTATCTACAAGCTCGTTGCCAGGGTCTTCTTCAAGATCCTCTATCCCTACGTCCTCGCCAGTCAGAAAGACCTGAAGAAATTGGCTGGAGGCGATTGGGCAGGTAATATAAAAACAGATGCTCAATTACGGATAACCTAATTTGGAGGCATTATTAAAATCAGCATTCCAGTGGTCACCGGCGCTACCGACGGCATTGGAAAGGCATATGCAAAGCAGCTAGCCAAGATGGTGAGTGAAATGAATGGCATCACTTATGATTCTTCGCTCTTGGATGATGATAAACGAAAAATCTTGCGCAAAGAACGAGAAACTCTTGAAATGCTTACCATAAGAAGGAACGATTTCAGAAGTTCAACGTTCTCCTCATATCGCGGACACAGAGCAAGTTGGATGCGACCAAGATCGAGGTCGAGCGCGTTAGCATGCTGGTAAATATTCTCCCCTAAAATGGAAATCCAGTTATGTTCCGTGAAATTATGAATGCTGCAATCCAAGTCACTTAATTTTAGTTAGTTTTATTCAGCCTCAACACATAAAAATGAAGCCAACGTGCACACTTTCAGAGCGAAGTCCGAACTTTCGCCATCGACTTTTCGTCCGCCGATAAGAAGGCGTACGATCCTCTCATCAAGCTACTCAATGATCTAGAAGTTAGTGTTTTGTCTGTTGTGTTTCAAGCTTGTGTCAATTATTATGAATCTCGTCCTAAATCAATTCGGCACTGTCAGAGCGTAGATAATGTTCGATGATTTGAAACAATTTTTAAGGTCGGCGTCCTCGTAAACAACGTCGGCATGGGCGTCGAGTATCCTGATGTAAAAATTTTCAAAATAAATATCTAGATTTGAGTTCTTTGATTTTTTTATTATCGCATTATTCCTATCCAAATTCCAGTACATGCACCTCACTCAAGGCGGCGCACACTACCTCGGAGACATGACGACATGCAATACGTTGCCTATTGTTATGGTGAGTTTTGTATTATCGGCGAACCAGGCGAGTATAAATTCGAGTTCCGCCCAAACTATTCTCTCTTCATTGAAAACCCATTTCTCTCGTCGTCTTCAAGAGGCGTGGGATTTTTCTCTTGTCATCCCAAATATTATACGAGGTTGGTTCGCCGATAATACATAGCACGATCATCAATAAATGCATTTTTTTATGTATTACTGAATTATTACAACAAATAAAAGAATCAATCGATATTCAATTGAATATTTTTTCCAGCTTTCCACCGCGGTGCTTCCCAAGATGGTGGCTCGCCACGAGGGCATCATCATCAACATCTCATCAGGCGCTGCCATGTACAAGCTCCCCTTCTGGAACGTTTACTCGTCCACGAAGGTTCGATTTTTTTTTAATTTAAAAAGCATTTTGAGTTTCAAAAAATATGGAAAAACAAAACGGATAAAATGGGCGTTCGTTCATTGAAAGACTTGAGTATTTAAATACACATTTTTATGAATAATTCAGCGCTTCGTCTCGCATCTCTCCGGCATCATGCGGCAAGAGTATTCTCCCCACGGAATCACCGTACAAACGATCGAACCCGGCCTCGTTCAGACGAAAATGGCGATGGATGGGGTAATTATTTTCTTGGGGGCGACGATCTGCTGGGAAATATCGATTTTTTTTTTAAATATATTTTTTATTTTAAAATATTTAGTTGGTATCGAGCCCTTTCTTCGGGCCGGATCCGGATACTTTTGTGAAGTCTGCACTACGCACAGTGGGACACGACGATGATACGGCAGGATGTATTGGACACCAGATACAGGTTCGAACGGATTCTGAGGTCTGGTTTTTAAAAGATGCTGGAACTTATTGGGTCCAGAAACGAAATGAAAAATTGTGTGAACTCTGTTATTTTATGGACTTGGATGATCCCAAAATTTCAGGCCGAATTTTCGACCCTCCTCCCTGAGTGGTTGATCCAGAAGATAATCGCAGCCCAGGCTCCTAAAGTCAAACAAGCTCAACTCAAGCGAAGAACAACTTCGACAACGTCTTGAACGTGTTTCATTTTTGCTCTTGAACTTGCGATTGCTTCAACTGAAAACAACAATTACAGCTGATCAACTCCATATTTCCTATCTTGTTCCTAAATACAAAGCTTGATCATTTGAGTCTCTAATGAAAATTTCTCGTATTTCAAAACATTTGTATTATAAAGTTCCTATTCATTGTTATTATTGTCGGTGGAAATAATAATACGGAGAAACAGCGTTACAATCTCTTTGAATTGCTTCGCATAGCAGGCTTCTTACAATTAGGGCGAAATCAATTTTTCTTCTTTTTATTCTTTTCCTGAATACGCACAAAGAACATAACAAGAATCCAATAGACCAATAGAAGCATTCAATCAATACTGACTCGACTATTTGCGTGTCTGGTTTAACATGGCGCTTTATACCCAGCCAAAAATGTTAATCGGCCAGTTGTCTGGAATCTTCCTCATTCTGTTCGATTTCCTCCCATCCGCAACGTCGTTTTCCTGTTGCCTCTTGAATGGCCTGTGAGTTTCGCCTTTTTTCTTCGGCTCTAATCCTGCCCAAAATCAGATCTTCTACCATTTCTTGCGTTATTTCTCCTATTCGCGGATCTGGTACACGCTCAATATCGTGGGTTTTCCCTGATTAATATAAAAAGGAAAATAATTAAAATCATGAATATTTCCAGAATGTTCCTCGAAAAGTTTTCCCTAGTTAAAATAAAAATGGAATTAAAATTCACGAATATTTCCAGAATGTTCCTCGAAAATGATGGTTATTTCTTATCTACGTAAATTTATCAATAATTATTATATTTTCTCATTCAAATCGCGATTTTTTATTAAATATTTCTTATTTACATTCTTTAATCTTTCCTTTAAAATCATGGATATTTCCAGAATGTGCCTCGAATTCTGAATTTATCTGCGACGGCATCCGCGTGCAGGATAGTAAGGCCATCAAGGACTACTGTGATTTTGATAAGAGCACAAAGATCTACTGCAAGCTTACGGTCAAACGAAAATCGACGGAAGGTTGAATTTTTTTTATAGTTTTTCTTCAAGGCAAAATTAGAATAATCCGCCTCATTTACCTCTTTGATTGTGAGTTAGGAATCAACAATATCTTCTATGGACTGTCATCGATTTATAGTTATATAAGGATCCTTAAATTAAAAAGTTGTGTGTAGTAAACTTCCCCTACTTGTAAAGTGCACTACTTGCGTGCACGTGCACGCAAGAAGTGCACTTTACAGGCAGGGGAAATTTACTACACCGGACTTTTATTTCAACCACAGTTATATTTCTCGATAAATATATTCTCGATTCAGATATCTGGAGTGTAGCCCCAGACGGGGATCCCTTCTACACCGATACCGATCAGCGCCCGAATTGGGAGTGCACGGATGATAACAAAAAGAGAAGAAATATCTTGGCAGTCATTTGTACTTCGTCGCAGTGCTCTGTAAGTTATATTTTATTATAAATAGTTTAATTTTGTTTTATTATTTTAATTCCATATTAAAATAATTTAATTTTTTACATATATTTTATTATGAGTTATTAGTTCATTAAATTTTGATTAATTTTCAACTAATCTCAAATTCAAGGACGGCCAGACGATCGAGCGGGTGCTCAAAGCGTGCAATGTACCCACGGCAAAATGCGGAGGAGAATTGATCTATCCATCGCAAGAAGATGAGCAACAGAAGAAATACCTGGCATGCGCCTTCAAATTGTCCTATTCTGCAGGTTAATAATATTAAATTTCGTTCGTGTAAAATTATTTGATTTATGCGTTGAAAAGTATTGTCGGGAGCCCGAATCATTCTACTTCTAACGCTCGGACAATACCAATGACGGACTATGTGCACTCTTCATTTAGCTCTCCCAACCCCTTTCCATCCATGGCCTATTGAATCACACAGGGCATGAAACGAGACTCGAAGAGGTAGATCAAACGCGCGCGCAGTCCGTCATTGGTCTTGTTCGGGCGTGGGATTTAGACCGCTTCGGGTTCTCAACAATATTTCAAATTCAGATGGTTGGTTCAAGCTCGGTACCGGAGAGAAGGCCTCACTTTTGGACTTCAATATTTCTTCTAATGGCACTGCAATGTGCGATAATTCCACGAATACAATTTATTGCAACCAAGATGATTGCGATGTGTGTTTTTATTGTTACTGTTACATAAATGAATTTAAATAATTATTTTAAAATTATTTAGTAATTATTTTAAAATTATTTTTTCCAGACGCTCTTCACTCACGACAGGCTGCCAGAATACTGTGGAGATGTGGAATTTTCGATTCCCGCCCATTTTTCGACTGAAGACGATTCGGAGTCTATGAAAGAAATCAAGAAAATTCTTTGGGTGAGTCGGAATTTTAAGAAATATCCTTTATGCCACTGCCGTAAATGGGCTCGTGAAGATTAGAGACAAGCTCAGCAACCGCTAAGAATCAAGTTTTGAACATGACCGCAATTTCAAATAATCCATTACCACCCCCCATCTTGCTGTTACGGGGAAATTTATGACATTTAGTAATCGACACTGAAATACATGCTAAAATTCTTAAAAAACTTCTTAACTTATTTTTTATTACACCACACTTTTAAGCCCGCATATAAAAAAATTGAAGAAGCATTTAAAAAGTGGCGTGAAACGCAGATTCATAAATAAATCTTTCTAGAGCCCCCTGAACATTGGTCTCCTCGCCCTGTTCATCCTCTTGTTCCTCGTTGCTGTGGGAGTTGGAATGCCATGGAGATGGTGGAAGCGCCTGTGTAGAAGGAACGACAAGGTTTATATTTTATTTTACTTCGTTTTTATTAAAGGAGGGCTCACCTCACCCTCCAACTTGCATCAACACTCTAGTGGAGCTTATGTGGCGCTAAAAATGCTATCGAATGATATAAAACACTTCAAATAGAAACAATATAGTATGAAGATAATCAACGTTTAATGTTGATTGACCCTCAGGGTTTAGCGCGCGAATTCAAAATTTGACTCGTGGATACTGTAGAGCAGAAAGTTAAACTGCGCGCTGTCTTTGCACAATGCCAGAAAAACAAAATGGATGTTCTATAATGACTACTTGTCACTTTTTGTAAAGGTGTTTTCGTGATTTTTGTGGTCATCGCTGGGTGGGGTGAGCCCCCCTTTAAAGTCGACCAATTCTAAAAATAAAGAGATTTAAAAATGTCTAAACTTTTAAAAATGATTTATATAATATTGCGATGAAATGCATAAATCGGACGGACAAAATTAACTTGTTTAGGTCCACCCCGTGATGGTCATGAAGACTAATAAGGGATCGGAGATATTATCGCGCCCGGAGACTGTGAGCACACTTCAGAATTTCGATGGCTGGAATATTCGATCTGGAACACGCTGATGTTTTCGTCGCCAGAAATAAAGAACAAAAAAGTTTCTACGAAATCAAAACGGAATCTAACTATAATTGGCTCTTTGGCAAATGATCTCCAAATGAAAAAATTGGCAAATGAATAAATTTGGAAATGTAATTGCTTCACAAATATCCCTTATTTTCGTTTCAGGCCGCGCATCCCCCAGTCAAGCAGATCCCCCGCGAAACCACCATGCAGTCCTCTACAATGTTACCATTTTCGAGGAAAAATTCAAATTCAAATTATTTTCGCGGCCAAATTCAAATTCAAATCATTTGCGCGGCAAAATTCAAATTCAAATCATTTTCGCGCCAAAATTCGTATTCAAACCACTTTTAGGAACGAAATTTCGAATTCGCAGCGTAGCGACAGCAAAACGATCACGGAACAGAGCACCATTTCGCGCTGGAGGCCCGGACAGACCCCGAAGGTGAGAATTTTTATTCTTCTAAAATTAGAGATAATTAAAGCAAAATATTTCCTTCAATAAATGTTTTTATTCTATAAATTCGTGTTTTTTAAAATAAATTTTCGAAATTTCTGATGCTACAAATTAGAAATTTGGTTGAAAAATTTCACTTTGTATGTACTTCTTTTCTTAAAAGAACGTTGGGCGGACTTTTATAAAACTTGCAGCACTTCTCAAAGGTTGCGGAGCGCACCTCATCGGCACCTCCAACGCCGAAGCCATCCAGGCCGCGCACTAAGAAACCGAAGAGAAACCGAATTAGACTCCTCCCAAAGTCTCCGCTCCATCGGTTGACTCCCAAAGTGGCGGTGCCCGCGAAGAAAGAAGCGGAGCCTGTCGTGAAGTGAGATTTTAAATAATTTAAAAAAAATTCTACAATTACAGCTCCCAATCAGTCAGCCCCCCGACGGACGTGGGTATTTTTACAACGTTTACATTGCCTATTAAAGAAGGAGTAGGGAGCAATGTTCCGTATCCGTTAAACAGCTGGGGCAAATGTGGCTAAAACGCAGACACAGGCCCGCTTGTGTCTGCGATTTAGCCATATTTGCCTCAGCTGTTTTACGGACACGGAACTTGGCTACTCCTTCTTCAACATAGCCGATGATTAGTGGTCGTTAGGGCTATGAACGTGCGGAACGTTTATTGGGCCGACAATAACCCAAATCTTGCTCCCAAATCCGACGACAGGCTAGAGAGATTTGAGTAGTTCCCGACAATATTTCGTATCCTTGAGGTCTTCACTCCCGAGGTCGATGACAAGACGCAGCCGTCGTCTGCCTCCAAGCGATCGTCGCGCCCGAAGAGGGCCCCAGGAAAATGATGGCCAGACTAGCCCACGTCACATGAAGCCCACTTTTATTGCGTTCATGGGCCCCTTGCTTTTATTGGAGGCTCCAGAAAGCCTCAATAAAGATTTCACAATGGTGTTTCATGTTATTATCTTGCAGCAGCATTTACTTCTTCTCTCTCCACTATAGTGGAGAGAGAGTGGCCACTATTTCTCATTTATCTACTCCAGCGTGATTTCCTATTTGTTGCTTGACACTTGGGGGACTTGTGTTCGATCCCCTATGCCTCCATGATCTGCACCTAACGTATTATTCTCCGATACGTGTGTAGTTGTATGCAGCGAGATTAACTAATTGTTGTCACCTGATTGCTCCTCGCCCACCATCGGTTGGCCCGGAATTGAGCTGGCCCAGAGGACTACAATAGTGGGAATTCCCAGGACATACCCGTTTCAACTACTTGACCATCTCACCTTTGCTTATTTTCGCATATCGGACCGGATGTGGTATTCTTCATTCTTTGAAAAAAGAGCTTGTCAGCCCTTCGTCGGCAAGTTGGCCTGAACTTTTGGAAAATTTAGCAAAAATAATCTAGGAGGAAACGGGCATAGTTTCGTGCAGAGAAAGCATACGCTGCTTTCTTGAATCACGAGTTCCCCGAACTCTTTACGAGAGTTGGCCAATTATGAACATGTTGCGACACAAACGCGCCGGGGTTCAGGTGCGAACCCCGTTGCGTTTGTTTCGCACTTGGTTCGTAAATGAGATATGAGCAGAACCTCCGGTTTAATTACCCAAGTTTGAGGTGCGCACAATCTTCTCACTTTAGCTTCGCGTCCCTCCCCCCATTCCCCTCTATGCCCCTGTGGCACTTCGGCTCCCTGGCTCGCGAAACCCGGCGCGTTTGTGTCTCACTGGCTGCGTAATTGAGTGATGAATGCTCGACAAGGTTTTTTGAAGAAGCCTCTTGTGAGGAATCTCCAGTGCATGAAGTCTCGCATATTGTCGGAGGAATTTACAATACGGAATGTGCGCTCATCGCCCTGCGATCTCTCTTCAAAATTTTCTCGTTTCTCTAACCACCAGACAACGAGAGAACTGTGGAGAGAGATCGTAGGGCGATGAGCGTGGTTTCTGTATGGTTAATTCCGCCGACAATAACTGTCATGTCTGGTCAGAGACAAAGGTGTGAGATTCATCCCTAGATGCTAGGCTCGGAACAGCGTCACCACAATTGTTATCGTCCTGTGTGTGTACCTTGGGCTCGCTTGATCTTCGCGCCCTCGTGGCTGGCCACGACTCTCTCCCTCACTCCCACACTTTCTCCACGTGTCGCCGTCCTGCACTCGTCTTCTCTTTCACCCCCACCCCCCTTATTCCCCTTCTCCTCCCTCTCCCTCTACCTCCTCCCCCCTTTTCCATGGGAGGAATCACAAGCGTCTCGCGGCAGATGGGCAGCGCCGTTCGGAATTTAGTGGTTGGTTGGGGATTGCTATTTTCATGATATTGTCTTTTCCCTAGCTTTTGGTTTGAACAACAGCCCTTAATCAGAGAGCGATAAAACCGAGTTTGTATTGTGTTTCAGCACAGACTACAATTCGAACGTTGATTTAAACCTTGTAAGCTCTCCCTTGCAGTCAGTCTTCAACCGCGTGTGGACGCTATCGATCGCACTGGGCTGCGTTGGTTGTGCAACATTCTTCTTGTCAACATATCGAGAAGCAGCGGACTACGCGGCACTCGCTGTGGAGGCCCTGCTTATCGCCGTGTCGGTGGCTGCTCTCGTGTACAAGTTCCCAAGGAGGATGGGAGCTGAGACCTTTCCGGGATCGCAGACTTTTTGGGTGCGTTCATCCTACTATGCGTAGGGGCCGCAAGCTCCGCCCACTTTGGGAGGGACATAAAATAGCAGAAAAGTGGTTTTTTCGAAATGTCAAGGCGAATACTGCACCAAATCTGTCGATCAAAGTCTCATTTTGAAGCTTATTCAATTCTACATCGAAATTTTGTTGGTCGAACTTGAAGAAATAGCGATAAACTACTTTAAAAATGATTAAAAGGAAATTTACTTCTTCGAGAATCCGGACTTTTCTTTGGAAATCGAGGTGGGGCTAATTCCTCGAGCTCTGCGGCATGTTCGACCAACTTGATAACGCTAGAGAATTGTCTTAGCTACAAAATGAGCTTTTGATCGAAGAATTTGGTGCAGTATTCGGCTTGACATTCTTGTTTTCGTGAAGCGTACTCTTTTCCGCCCGCGCAGCTGATTCTGGAACATTCTGTGGTTAGCGCGCCCTAACTCCGCCCACTTTTGAGGCGCAGCGAAATCGCCACAGAGTCGTACAACGCGTATACTGCACCAATTCTTTCGATCAAGGTCTCATTTTGAAGCTAATTTAATTCTCTAGAAGTAGATTTTATTTTCAATGGAGAAAAGCTAAGGAAATCGGGCGTAAAAAGACGATAATAAAATCCGCCGTCCAAAACACCCGAGTTTTCAGTACAGATCGAGGTACGGCTAATTCCCCCAACACACGACGATGCTTGAAACGGTTTAAATTCGTTCCAAACACTTATACCTCAATCGTATTAAGGTTTGAAGTCGGTTCATGGCGTTAGCGAGGCGTGCTATTATTTTCCCTGGTGAGGGCGCGAGAGCGCTCATTCGCGTTCCGTTTGGAATTGCCATAATAGGTGCGAGGTGAAGAAAGCTGTGGAATAGCCATTGAATCCGCAGAACAGTGGTAGAATGCGTTTGTAGAGGACTGGTAGAGTACTTTATCGGTTTTCCTCCGACCGCGGAGAGAGGTTGACACCGCAACCGTGTCTAACCAGAACTGAGGGGTCCCCCGGCCGCCTCTCCCAAGGTGCAGAGAGACAGCCCCGTCTCCTTGGACATTCTGGCCGATACAGCCATAATACCCCCTTTGATTCAGGTGGTATCGATGTGGTCGGCATTTGTTCTGTGGCTTCTTCTCCTAGCAACGAGTGCTACTGATTGGAGGAAAGTTACTGCTGTGATATACCTTCTCGCCCATACTGCGGTCTTGGCGGAAGTACTCCGGATACTGCGGACGATATGGAATGTGAGCAAAATCGAGGTGGACAGTTGTGATTTGACCGTTTTTTTAAAAGAAGGAGTGGGAGCAAAGCTGGCACAATTGTTGCAAATGTGCAATTTGGCCTTCGTCTGGCCAAAGTGTACTTGCACTTTGGCATGAGTCTGGTCTAGATTTCTATAATGACTGTTATCGGAAAAGTTCCTCCTACTTCTTTAGCATTGACAAAGAAGCCCAAAGAACAAAGATAGGCGCTTTATTCAGACCCGAAAACTGCTCATGCTCGGTCTGGATGCGGGCGGCAAGTCGACGATTCTATACAAACTCAAGTTTCCAGATCAAGTATTCAGGATCCCATCGACGCAAGGTAATTTCCCGAGCTATCTTATAGACATCTTCATGGGCACACTTAATAAAATAAGCTCTCTTTTCCGCAATTTGTTTTTTTTTTAAATTTTATATTCTATTCTAGGCTTCAACGTCGAAAATATCCGTATCGGTCGGCTCTCTTTTACCATTTGGGACTGTGGTTCAGCCGACAAGGGACGCGCCCTCTGGCCGTACTACTTTCCTGATGTCTCGGTATACAACCAAGTTTTTAAAGGTTTTTTGATGTGCCTGCTTATTTATCGATTTCCGGCCCCCTATCCATTGATCTTCTCTTTCAGGCCCTGGTATATGTCATCGACTCCAGTGACCGAGAGCGACTCGAAGAAGCGGCGGAATGGTTTCGATTCGTTGTTAATCACGAGCATTCCAAAGGCGAGGCGGAATTCCGTTATCGATCCAAGAAATTTTTCACAGATTTCCTTTTTCTCATCTTCGCTAATAAACGCGATCTACCGGGAGCGATGGATAGGAGTGAAATCATCGCTGCACTACAGCTTGAAAGCTTGCGAAAGATTGAGGTACGATTTCAAAGATGAAGATGGAACAACAATAGTCCCTTGCCCGTATTTGATGATCCAACCACAGTATCTTGGTATTAGAGCATTAGCCTGGACAAGGACATGTCTTTAACTTTTATTGCAAGGAACCACAATGGTTTATAAAATTTTCCGATCTTTCTCTGTATTGCGCCCGTTTGATCTATCGGTTGCCCGTGAAAAATGCCTATATAAACTTGAATTTATATAGGCCTTTTTCACCGTTGTGGTTCTTATCAATACCTATTACTAGGGTTGGCTAAACGAGTTTCGATAGTTTCGTTAAAACGAGACAGTGATTCTCCGTCGACCGATACAATCGGTAGTCATTCCGATAAATCGGAATGATTCCGATAGTATCGGAATCGACTGTCTGTCTTTTTCTCTGCGTCTCTCCTTTGTCTCAGTCTCTCTCTCTCTTCGTCTCATTCCGATCATTCCGATAAATCGGAAAGATTTGCATACGTGGTTTAACTAACCGATTTATCGGCTATCGGTATCGTTTGGCCAACCCTACCTATTACCGTCGGCACAGCGTGTCAAACGGAAAATGTCTGATGAATATTGCATAATCTTGCATATTCCGTCTGATTTCTCCGAAACAGACTTCGGTCTGGAAGGACGAAATCGCCGTTTTTTGACCTTCTCGGTGTTGCAGCATTCGATAGAAAGCGAATTTTGAAAAAAGCTCTCTGTAACGTTGTAGCAAAAATCCTGAGCTTTCTCGTGGTGTGCTTCGTTTTCGGAAAAAAGTTTCCCCCAAGGCTGTGAAAGTTGCCGCGCGTCAAATCTAGAATAGAGCGAAAATCGCCGTTTTTTGACCTTCTCGGCGTTACAGCATTCGATAGAAAGCGAATTTTGAAAAAAGCTCT
>JACMIG010000289.1:20013-32294 GCA_014805385.1 Levipalatum texanum
TTTTTTCCACACAATCTTATTCGCACTGGAATCTCACAACTGAGTAGCCGCAAAGGGCGTATGCTTGGCATTCACACCCCATGCTAACCCCACGCGCATGAGCCCTGGATCCATCAGGGATCAGAGAAATAAAATTCCAAACACTATGTACCGTTACTTTCCGATCAACCTAATAATTATCAATTGCTCCTAATCCTTCTTTAAAGAAGGACTGGGAAGAAGTTCTTGGCAAATTGCCAATCTTAATGGGCGCACATTTGTTCAGACGTCGACTTGTGACATTCCCAGTCGTCGACGTCTGGGAAAATGCAACTGGCAATTTGCCAAGAAGTTCTTCCCAGTCATTCTTTAAATCTACTGATTAATTTCAGTGGCACCTCCAGGAAACGAATGGTCTCACGGGACAAGGTCTCTACGAAGGCCTTCAATGGTTGGAGCAGCGACTATGAATCATGATTTGATTGATTGACAAAATCGATATTTCAAAATATGACGACTTTAAATTTTAATGGCCGTCGTTTCCTCGTATAAAATATGTTCTTGACTGTCTTTCCTAGTTCCTTTCCGGCTTCAACACAATGCGACTTCTCCTAACGCTTCTTATTGTTTCCCTGGCTGAAGGGTGAGTTCAAGGATTGCGCTGAAAATTTAAAATGCTCGTTTCATGAAGACATGCCTCGGGAATCTATACAGCAACAACAGTACAAGTGAAAGTTTCGGAGTGCCACATTTTTCTCAATTCATTTTAATAAGCAAATTCAGCGCCAAGACTTTCTTCGGAGATCCAGGATGCTATAATTTCACAGCTAATCAACTCATACAACTGTGCACGTAAGAGTTGCAAGCTATTATCGGCGATCCAAATGCGTCTAATATTCCGTTCCGTACGCGACTGCTCTCTCTCCATTGAAAAAGGGTTTCTCTAGTGGTTTCGACGGTTAGAGAACCTGGAGAGAGTTTCGCGCCTGGTGCGAAATTAAAGAAGGACTGGGAAGAAATTCTTGGCAAATTGTCAGGCTTAATGGAAATGCATTTCTCCAGATATCGACGTATCGAATTGTAGCATTTCCAAACGTCGACGTCTGGTGAAATGCACTCCCATTAACACTGGCAAATTGCCAAGAAGTTCTTCCCAGTCCTTCCTTAATGCGAGTTTGTATCGCCGACAATATACAATATACGTCAATATACGTTTGACAATATGCCGACAATATACGTTGCGGTCCATATATTATATACAATACTGTTCATTCAAGAAGCTTTATTCCGACACTTGATACCGAATATATGGATCCGCTACCCAAAGATGCAGTCGCGAAGTTCAAGAAACATTGCGAAACAATTACAAATTCCCAGAAGAATTCAGCGGTACCTAAAACTTTCTTTTGATATTGATATTATTTACATACAGAGCTTTATACGCGCTACACTTCTAAAGTGGCGGAGGAAGTCGATAAATCTAATCGCGCAGAAGGAGCTTCCAGTTATATTTGCAATGGCGGCATTAGTAATCAACTCGTGGGTTTTCATTACAAGCCATCGTCAATTATTTTCAAAGTGCCTAAATTTTAGGCGGGATGTCATACGTGGGAATTTGCCGACATCGATTTTATGCCCGATCGCTGCGAGTAATGCCTGCTCTTATTCTTATTAATTTCAGCTAATTAAGTCAATATAATTATTAATCTCATTAACTAATTATTAATTCTGCTACTTGGAAAATACTATTGCCCCTAACTGCCAGTACAATCGACTCAGCCAAACAGTTGTGCAGGGATACAATTATACCGTTTTCTCGCGCGCGATTCACCCTCATTGCCGAGTTTAAAGCAGCAAATGACGAATTTTTAGACCCTAAGATTTGTGCGAACACCGTCGCAACTAATGCTAACAAGTTAGATATAAACATCGGATTTTTAAAGCGACCATTTTCAGCACTCGCTTGTTCAGACAGTGCAACTATGGTGGACCGGAACAGAAATGTAATGGAGCATGCCTTGAAGGAGAGACTGAGCTCGGCAGAGCCCAAAACAAGTATGTTCGTTTCCCTGAAAAGTAAAGTATTGTGCCGCACCACGGAACATACTCTTGCCCATTACCAAACACTTCTTTTTATCTTTGAGTACAAATGGAATCCTAGGCTCAGATTTAGCATGCCACCTTGGCATGGATTCCAACCAGTGAATATCAGAAATCATCAATAGATTTCTTGATTACAAGTTCTTTGATACGGCACAATATTCGCAACATCGTTGACAAATTTTGTTTTGCTGTCCGTCTTTCTAATTTATTTTTTCAGCGATGCTGCCCAAAAAATGGTTCATGATCAGGAAATTGAGCCTGTCGCATTCGGCAGCGCCTGCGACTCTGGGCAATCCAAGCCACTCTGCTGTTCATGAAGCAACCGATAAACATAATTTGATCTCCTTGCACGTGTCTGACAACTCTCGTGTGCATTAAATATTCGATATGTCTACTTCACGCTTCCATCAAGTGGTTTGGCCGATAGATGCGAGCAGTGTGTGGGGACGAGGGCGAGAGCGGTAGAGCATTCAACGTTCTGAGTGCAACTTATGACGACACTGTTATAATGACACCACCGTTTTCCTTAAAATGTACTCCAGCGAATCGGATATTGTCAAGAACCCGGAGCTTTCTAATTCCTACGATTTCGTGGGAAAAGAGCAGATATTGATCTACCGTCATTCTGCTACCAGATGCACATAAAGTCTATGGAATAAACAGCGGTCATAAATCATAACTTTATATTGCTATGAGACGACATATTCGATATTTTCAATACGATTATACATTTTATGGTTGTCGATTCCTCGTATAAAGTAGGTACTTGGCAGTTTTTCTTAGTTTTTTTTTCTGCAGACCACAATGCGACTTCAAATAGCGTTTCTCCTTATATTCCTTGCTGAAGGGTGAGTTGATGAGATCGAATAAATTATCTTGTTTTAAGGCACTTGGCGATGGAAATGTAGAAGCGGTCTGCTGCAGCAGCCGAATTAAATATCACTTATAGTAAACCTATGACAAGGTACGCACATATTTCTCTAAACGTATGAAAGCTTTCTCACAATCAAGTTCAGAAACGAGATATATTTCGGCAATGCTGGATGTTATAATTATACAGCTCATCAAGTCCTACAAATGTGCTCGTAAGATTTTTTCTTGTTATAAGACCCGCCCGCGAAAATTATTCCTTTAAGGATCTATATTCCGATGCTGAATACTGTCGGTATGCCCCAGAACAAAACCGATCAATTGGCTCAAGGATCGTTGCAAAGAAATCGCAGCTTTTAATATCACTACGGTATCTAAAACCTGATATTGTGGTGGTGCCAAAGGTGTTCCTTTTGCGTCCCGTTTGCACCTGCTCTCTGTCCACTGTTCTCTCGCTTCTCTAACCGCCCAGACAGGTTACAAACGGAACGCAAAAGGAACAGCTTTGGCACCACCACAATATGAAGTTTGATCATCCTTATATCCAGAGCTCTATACGCAATGCACTCCTGAAAGTAGTCGAGGAAGTTAATAAATACAATCGTCTTGAAGCAGAGGACACAACCGGAAGAGAAAAAGGCTACATTTGCCAAAGCGGAATTAGAAATCAACTCGTGAGTTATCATTAAAAACCATTCATAATCAATTAATACATAATTTTTAGGCGGGATGTCATACTTGGAAATTTGACGATCTCGACTATAATCCATATCGATGCAAGTAATGCTAGCTCTTATTCTTTCTAATTGCCGCTTAATATTTCCAGCAAAATAATCTTACCGATAGAATCCGATACGATGGACGAAGCCAAGAAATTGTGCAGAGATATCATAATACCGTTTTCTTTCGCTCGATTCGCCTTCTATTCCTACGTGAACCTTGCAAACGAGTATTACCGTCCAAAGATTTGTGCAAATACCATAGCAGCTCTTGCCAACGAGTCAGTTTACTTTTGTTAACGGAAAAAAACATTCTCTCTCCACTCTTCGCTCTTTGTCTGGCGGCTAGAGAAACGAGAGAACAGTGAAGAGAGATCGTAGGGCGATAAGCGTACAGTCCGGAACGTTTATTCCGCCGACAATATCAGATCTTGAAAAGTTGAATTTACAGTGACCGCTTGTTCGGACAGTGCTTATGGAGGGGAATGGAACCCGTCTGTAATGGAGCTTGCCTTCAAGGAGAGACGGAGATCGCCAGAGCCCGATTCAAGTATTGTAGAGAACCCGAAGCGTTCCAATTTCCACGCTATCGTGGGAAAGTGCAGCTATTGATCTACCGCCATTTTGCTACCAGTATTTTTCAGAAATATGTACACAAATACCCCCTTCATGTGCCGCTTCAAAGCCAGGCAGGACATATAACGGCGGTAGATCAATAGTTGCATTTTCCCACAATATAATGGGGGAAATAGAACTCTTCGGGTTCTTGACAACATGTTTGTTTGCATACAAAGTATTTTCCACGCGTGTTTTGTTAAAGTATGAATTACACATATTTTTCATCACGTGAAGTCTTTCACAGTGATATAGAATTGAATTGAGTTTTTCAGCAATGCAGCCCAGAGAGTTGTTCGGGAAAAGGAAATACAGCCCGTTCCATTCTTCAGCGACTGCATTTCGGGAGGATCCAAGGCACTCTGCTATTCTTGAATCAACAGATAAACTTAATTTGATATCCCATTTCACGGGCTTTTCATTTCATCAGCAATAATTACCTCCTTTGGTACTTTTGCATCATGGTTCGTCTTCCTCCCGCATTGGTCTAAACCACGGACAAGAGGAAAGAACGAGCCCTGCGGCTGCCATCACTCCTTCCATCCCAGAGCCACTAGACAATACCATTTACTCCCCTTTCCCGAACCACGTTCATTGCGATCATTAGATCTCTTGCATTATAGACAGACTTACATAGCTCCCAAAATGGTTTCCACCTCATAATCATCATCATCATATTTATCGTCGCAATATTTTACAACTGCAAACGAAATACGACCGGGATAAAATCCATAAGGCGAAACGATTAAGATTTGCAAAACTGTAAAACAAAATTTCGCCCGGAAAAAGAGGTGGAGAAGGGCAGATTGGAATTACTTCTCGATCTATTCATTGCGGGGAGGGGCAATGCGAGGGCGTGCCCAGGATACGAAATTGTCCAGGACCACAGGCCACGCTCCTTGCTGCAAAGCATCCAATGTTCCCCAATTATATAGTCTATCAGCCTTCGGTTCCCTCCCCTCCATACGTCATCGTAGTTGGTGAGATCGGGACGAATCGTCATGGCGAAGTGGAAGAGAAGCTTCCACGTGTCTTTTGTCACGGGCTTCTTGTATTCCGTCTGCAGGTACTCCTCCCACATGGGAAGGAGAGCGAACTGCAAACGATCACATAAATACACTCGACTTCAGCCTTTACCTGATCCTTGAATAGAATGTTCCAGTAAACAATTGCGGTTTCAAGATCGAGATTCCGCTGTCCCGCGCTCTTTCCGTAGTCGAAGGTGTAGTTGTACAGCTCCTATGAAGGATCAATATATGTACACCAGGCGGACCCGCCGCCTGGTGGGTGAGTTTTTTGGTAAAATATTTTTCCATCCCAAGTTGATTGGTAGCCATTTTAGCCAATTGGATTTAGCCAGTTGGACCGATTCCGTAAATTATTGTAGGTACTCGTTTTATCTACAGCCGCAAATTAGGATTTCACGATCACGGGATATTTCACGGTCGCGGTTAAGTTTTCACGGGACCCGAAGTCGTTTGGTCAAGGTCCCAGGTCTTGAGGACCCTTATATCCACATGTCGCTTACCTTGAAATCTGCTAGTTCCACGAGGTTTCGGTCCATTTCTTCGAGTCTCTTGCGGAGGGAATCGACGCTTTTGGCTCGCAGGCTGAAGACGGAGGGTGTAAGGGGGAGAAGGAAGAGGCATACGTCGTGAGGCACTCCCGAAACTCGTTCCACGTCAATTCGCACTGAACTTGCACTTTGGCCTTGGCGACGATGATGAGGACGCGGCGGTCCGTGGAGCTGAGCTGCAGGTCGCTCAGCAGGCGGCTAATTCCGTTCGGCCCGATCTTGTCGTCCGCGTTCTCGTCGTTCGATCTCATCCTCATGTCCTCACGATCTGAAATAAGCCCCCCGATCAATGAGAATTACGATGAACGACGTACCGTTTGCATATCTGTCGAAAAACTTTCTCATGGCAGAGTTGTAGGCTTTTGAAGCACCCATGTCCTGCGCAGCGATCTTGTTCTGAAATATGCGTAATGCCAAAGACGAATTAAATTAAAATTCTAAAAAAATAAATAAAGGCCGAATATGAAGCGCGCGAATGAAAAAGCTTTGAGAAAATGGTAGACAGGAATAAGGCAAGAATGTTAACAGCTGTGAGTAATTCGGGAATGTCCTCAAGTGATTGCACATTCGTGCGAAGGCGCGAACAAGAAAATTTGAAACATTGGCCAGATCCGTAAGGGTGATATGTATAAGCAAACTATAAGTAAAAGATGCCTCGCACTTTTTGTTTACCTTTAATGAATGAGTATCTAGCAAGCAAATAAAAACACAATTTGCGGAAATAATTTATGTAAAGACTAGACAAGGGGGGTTAAACTCACAAAGCGCGTGAGCAGACATGAGCAAGCGCGCGGCAGTTGACGCGCGAATGCGCATTTCACATGGATCAGATGGAATTCATCAGATTCAATTGACAGCCAAATTAGAATATTTGTGCGAAATACAAATATGCGCAAAAAAGGTCAAATTAGCATGTTTGTGCGAAACATACTTTATTGGAAGTATTCAGTTCAAAAAATAACACAGCATCAACACCGTACGAATTCGAATAAATGATTGATATGGTGAATAGAAAACGAAATTGGTAGTTGAAGCTCTTCGAAGCTTCGAGAAGACCTTGCTTAAGGAAGAACGACAACAACACTTTCAACAATATAAAATGCAGACACTTCTTGTATATGGTTGTCGTTTTCCCCGATAAAAGCCGCTGATCGCTCTTCTTGTCATACCTACACTGTAGAAATGCGACTACTTACTCTTCTCTTCGTCCTGTCCTTCCTTTCCCAAGGGTTGGTTTTAATTTTTAAAAAATAATGCCCCCATTTTTGCACCTCTATTTCAAACGGACACTAGGCACATCGGGATCGGAAAAGTATTCGGCCATATGTGCATCATTACAATACTCTATCGTATCTTTAAAAATAGACAAATTTGAAAAATTACTAAATGTTGTAATTTTTGTAATTTTTACTAACTTGATTTCAGCGTCTCAGCAGGGGATGGATGGGGATGCGTGTTAGCATCATTGTGTACGGGATGGCTGAAAGAGTGTACCATGGCGAATGCAGCTTGCGAAGGTTACGATAATGCAAAGAATAAAGAAAAGAACGGAGTGGTCAAGGACACGTCCCCGTTGCGAGAAGCCGTTGGAAATCCGACACATCAAATCTCGTGATATCAACGGAATAAAGGATACAGATTGAGCACTTTATTACCGTAACTGATCGCATGTGCACTTCTAATTGCAAGTTTACAACTCAAAAAGAACGTCAATCGTTTACCGCAAACAACGAACACGTGAAAGAGACCGCCATGTTTAGTGACAGCAAAGAGTCTTGTTGTATCCGACCCAGCAGTCAAATCCGAATTCTCCCTTTATGATATCGAAGATTCCCGCTTCGAGTGACCGAATCTCGCCCCATTTTCTGTAAGATGCTTGTTTTTAAGATGTACCAGCGAGAAAAAGATCTGAAGAATACGCTCATCTACTGTCAAATACTCTTTTTCGTCAGGTCTGCAGGGGGGATGTTGACAAAAGGAGACGACACTTCCATGTCCCTTACTCGGTGCTGGAAGCCACAGCGGTGTGTTCGGTGCTGTCGCACTCTCCAGCACACGCGCATGCCGTACCCCGCCATTCGCATTGCGTGAAGCTCTTTCCGTAGAGCGACTCCATCTTGTGTCTTCTATCCTTCGCACGTGCTCGGCCCTCGTCCTATTGCACTCGATTCATGAGGATTTCGTAGTCCTGAATGGCGTAATATATATTTTGGTTTTCAAAAATAATTCCTTCAGGATCCCAAACTGATTCCATTCGACTGTTGGAAGATTCTCCAATTTGGAACATCGACTGGAACGTGAGATGTTCCAAAGGCCATACATCTTTATAGAAAATAAAATAAAAGAAAATCGTACAACTCGAATACCCTATCTTTGCCAGAGCAGCGAACGAAATGGCCACATTCGTATGTCTTATCTGCTCTGGCCACGTCGATGATAGCGGCTGTCGTTATGCTCATGAGCAAGATTCGACACACGTTCATCCCGCCGTCTACCGGTAAAGAAGGAGTAGGAGCAAGATTCCGGTCCGTAAAACAGCTGTGGAAATTGTGGACAAAATATGCTAAAATGCAGACACAGGCGAAAGTGCACGTGTACTTTCACCTGTGTCTGCATTTTAGAATATTGTATCCACAATTTCCACAGCTCTTTGACGGATCGGAATCTTGCTCCTACTCCTTCTTTCAAGACTCTGAAGAGACGAGATGTATTGATAAAATATTAAATCAGAGTACTGAACAGATAAAGCGGAGAAAGAAACTGGATGAAGTGGATGAAACTCCGTTTTCCATGTTTACCTTTATGAGACAGGAAAACATTCCGTTATCGCTAACGACGTGACTGGATGAAAGAAGTGCAAATGTGAAACCCAATTTTTGGGATGAATTTCCCAATGGGTTCTAGGAATGGGTGAGATTTGAAACGGATTCAAAGCGGATTGGAGATAGATATCGACGCTCGCTATTGTGGTGTGTGCCCAGAATGTCGGCTAATAGGCTAAGGTGTGAGGGATGAAGATCTACGAAGGTGTCGGTGAGTTCAAAGCTAATGATCAATGTCCAATGCTTTTGTGGACGGAGCATTAACGAGTTCCCTCTGGCATCTGCCTCCGCCAAAGTAGCAATTTGCGAAGCATTGGGAACGAAATAATGCTCTTTTCTCTCAACCAACATTCTATCATTACCGAACTGAATAAGCAGATACAGGGATAAATATTCGCATGGAAACGATTTTTTCTCAAAATAATGCGATTCGTTAAAAAGCCTCTGTTGACGTCTGATTGTGAAACAGAGGTAATGAATCATAACTTTATTGCTTTGACACGACATGTTCGATATTTTGGAACCGACTATGAATTTTTATGGCCGTCATTTCCTCGTATAAAGTATGTGCTTGACTGACTTTCCTAGTTCGTTTCTGCCTTCAACACGATGCGACTTCTCCTTCTCGTTGTATTTGTAGCTGAAGGATGAGCTTAAAGGGTCCCTGCCACGATGGTCTGGAGTGACCATTCTGAGCATGAGAATGGGTTCAGACCGATTGTGGATGACGCAAAAACATAACGAAAAGTTCAGAAAAAAAGTTCTGAAGCTTTAAATCGAATTCGAAAATCAGAAATTTGAACCCCTGAATTTCAGGGAAACGACACAATTGTGTTTCCCAGGAACAAATCCGTACACAACTGTGTCGTCCTTAAAATAGTCGTACACTTTTGTGTTACGGTCGCAGGCGAACGAGTACACAATTGTGTCATTTCCCTGAAATCAGGGACTGTACAAAATTTAAACGATATTTTTAAAACAGTCTTCGTGGCAGGGACCCTTTAAGTATTACGCTTAAAAAGGACGGGCAGCTACTTTTTGGACTGACGTAGACAAGGTAGTAAACGTAACAATTATGAAATCCCAAAGAACCCCGCAGGACCTGCGCGCTGAGCAGGACATATATTTAGTACGCGCTCAGTCATACCAACCTCAGTCTACCCGTAAATTAAAGTTGCTGATTTTAAAGAAGGGCCAAAATGTATCATGGTCATTTCTAGAAGTTATCACTGGGAATCCAGAAACCATCTGCAATCAGAGAACAGCCAAGATTCCAATGCGCCTGTATCGGAGTACGTATAGTGGTGGTGCACAAGCTGTTCCTTTCGCGTTCCATTTGCACCTGCACTCTCTCCACTGTTTTCTCGTTTTTTGGAACAGCTTCTGCGCCACCACAGTAAACTGCTACTCAACTCAACAGTTATGAGCAAATTCAGAAGCGAGATGTACTTTGGAAATCCAGGGTGCTATAATTTCACGGCTCATCAGATCGTGCTGATCTGCACGTAAGACTTCCAACGTAGACGTATTGGCAAATGCTCTCCCATTGTGGTTGGCAAGGTGCCAAAACGTTTATCCTGTTTCTTCTTTAAATAAAAACATTTCCAGAAAGGTTATTCCTATGCTAAATACTGTCGGAATGCCCTCGAACATCATCGAAGCAACCCATAATCTAAAGGAACGCTGTAAAGAAATCAGGCGTCTTAATATCTCGGCGGTAAAAAAAACAACGTGACAAAATAAAAATCTGATTCAGGACTCTCTGCGCAATTCACTGAATAAGTTAGTGGAGGAAGTTGAGGGATACAATCGCAGAGAAAAGGAGGACAACAGAGGAGGATCAACCGGCTACATCTGCCAAGGAGGAATCAGCCATCAGCTTGTTCATTTCCGCATCATTGTGGTGGTATTGTTGGCGGAATGATCGTTCCGGACAATACGCTCATCGCCCTACGATCTCTCTCCACTGTTCTCTCGTTGTCTGGTGGTCACAGAAACGAGAGAACAGTGGAGAGAGATCGCAGGGCGTTCAGCGTATAGTCCGCAACGAAACCAGAAAAAGAGCGGATCGTTGGAAACGCCAAAAGTAACTGCTTCCAGACACCACAATGCGAAACATGGAGATTTGCCGATCTCGACTTTATGCCATACCGATGCGAGTAAGGCTAGCCCTTATTCTTATTGATTTCCGATATTATTTCCAGGAAATATATATTGCCGGTAAAATCTGAAACAATGATTGAAGCCAAAAAGTTGTGCAACGACGAGATAATGCCGTTTGCATTCGCACGATTCGCCCTCATTACCGAACTGAAGGCATCAAATGATCTTTACGAATCAGATATTTGTGCAAATGTCGTGGCACTTCATTCTAAAGAATAAAACACTTGTGTTGAAATCGATTTTCCATAGAAATATTGATGTAATTGTATGATGATGCCAAAAGGAATTAGATCATTTTAATGGGGGAGAAGTGACCGCGACGAAATATGAGATCGTCAAATGCATTCTAAATTCTACTCAATCAATGTCTTCAATGCGAATACCGCGCATCTCTACACCCTCTGCAAATACTTGTACACGAATGATTCAGGGCTGAGGGCATCGAAGGTGATGCCCAGAGCGATCTCCTCGGCTTGAGCATCGATGACCGTCTGGAAATACTCTAGAATAAAGAACTCAAAACTTGGCAACGTGCCAAAACAAGATTTCAACAACTCTGTTCTCACCTGAACGTGAGTAACAGCCACGAGAAGCTCGCCCAGCCGCGCCGAATAGTCAGCCCGCTTTTCGACTTCTCTGAAAAACACGGTTCTTCTGGTGCATTTGTCATCTTTCATTTTGGCGGAAAATGCACCGAATCGTACAAGATTGTACCTGTAGTAGTAGTGCAGGTCACTAAAGAGCGTCGTCTTCTGGTGCTGAAGAGTAGCGTACACGTCATCCGAGATGTCAGCATCGACTTCAATTTGAACATGATGATATTTCGAAGGCTTCAGTACTTCGAATGCTCATTGGGCGATTCATGGTGATATTTTGCATCGTGATCGTATTACCCATCAAGCAGACCAAACGAAATGCAATGGTAGAAGTCCGCCACTCACCCAGGCATCCCCATGTAAAGATAGCAATGAGCGCCGTCACTTCCACGTCGCTCAGTTGAAGGCGCCGGAAAGTTGTCAGGAGCTGGGCAGTCATCCCACTGTGCGAGCGCGTATCGGCCATGCTAAAAATACTAGTTAAAGGATTTCCGATTTCTAACACGACTACGGTATGATCATGACTAATGATCGTCATGTCTTCTTTATTTTTAACAGCATAATTGGTTCTAGGCAAATTCTCACTCGGAAATGGCCCTCTGTACGAGGTCGCGATTGCTGAAGGCGCTCGTGTGCAGGGTGGTGCCATTGCTGTAGGTGGTAAGAGTGTTCTGCCTGTAATTTTTTGATTCATGCACATTTTATGTTTCCTTGGCATCTGGAATTTGTTTCAGGCGAATCTTACAAGGGAACTCTAACAATTCGAAGTGGCCTCATTGACTCTAGTATGGGGCGCTAGACTACCTCGGTCCTCAAACCACCAATTCAGTTTTCAAAT
>JACMIG010000290.1:0-23489 GCA_014805385.1 Levipalatum texanum
GAGCAGCGGCAACAACGGGCGGGCGGGGAATAACGCGACTGGGCACATAAGGCACAAAATCGTCATCAGATGAAGACATTCTGCAGGCTAAAATGACAAAACATACAACGGAAAAACGAGCAAACACAGCAAAACCAGCACAGATCTTGATGTCAGTGTTCGTTATTACGAAGCTTATTAAAAATAACAAACAAAAAACTTGATTCAATCGCGTTTATTGTAAGAAATACGAGGAAAGCAATGAAAATGACGAAAGCAATGGAAACGACGAGAGTTGAACTTCGATGAACGGCGCGCGCCTTCTCCGTGAATCTCGCGCGCGTCGCGCGTCGAAAAGGGGCGGGGTTAATGAAAGCGCGCGAAACCCTTGCTGACGCACTTTCTGCTTACGGAACTCTATAGAAGTGCCCTATTTCTAACTGACAGGTTGGAATTAGTCGCCTTCGGAACAATAAATAAACATCCGTACCTCAGCCATGAGTGCCCGTCGATCGCACTGCATTAGGAATCGTTCCTGGGACGAGGCAATCTTGTCTTCCTTTCGCTCCTGGCGACGACACCCCCCTTCTTGTGACGGCACGGCCTGAAATAAATGATGACTCTATCTGAAAGACAAGGCACTGCGTAGCCCCTTGCTGACGCTCTTTCAGTCATCATGGAATACCTCGATCTCCTCGTCCTCTCCCTCCCTCGCCAGTCGTCGAACCATCTTCTCCATATCCACATGGAAAGATGTCCCGAGGGCACCCGGACTACGGAGCTGCAATTATTTGTTTCCACCCGACTATGGTCGCGCCATTCCGGAGTTCAGTCTTTGGAATTTTAGCACGCAATAATAACAGGAGTGTTAATGTTGCAGTAGAAAGATAATCGGTCGCTTAAGCAGGATAAAACAGATCGGAGTGTGGCCATCACCCTCAAAAAATTAAACAAATACTTTTCTTCCGTTTCCCAGATAACACCCACAGCGGATCCTCACTTTACTGGGGTTATCGCAGAACAGAACTAGTAGTCAGTGGAAACAGGATCCATACTATTTCTAACTGACAGGTTGGAATTAGTCGACTTCGGAACAATAAATAACCATCCGTACCTCAGCCATGAGCACCCGTCGATCCTCCGCGAGTCGTGATTCCACATAGGCAGTGACATCGAGGAAGGCTTCGTCGGGGGA
This sequence comes from Levipalatum texanum, assembly GCA_014805385.1. Lineage (NCBI taxonomy): Eukaryota > Metazoa > Nematoda > Chromadorea > Rhabditida > Diplogasteridae > Levipalatum > Levipalatum texanum. The sequence continues at coordinate 1,175 of JACMIG010000290.1, forward strand.
TGCCTGAAAATAGTGCATCGGGGAGATACCACGTCTCACATTCCCCCCTCCCCCCTACATATGTTGTCACGAATTATTGTTCGTCCTCCGGACCCCTTTTTATTCGGGAGTGTACACATATTACTGCTTGACTTTCTTCGGAAGTTCTCTCACAACACTTGAACGAAAAAAAAAAGTGGCAAAATATACATTGTGTGACGTTATTAATGTGCGCATCAAACCATTACTGAATCAGCTGGGTATCCGAGATGATTGTAATTATGAAGCCCACGCTACCCCACTACGCGTGGTTTACAACGATCAAATGGTTTCATGAAAAGAATGGCTGAAACAATCAGTGGTCACTCCGAAATTATCCTGCGATTCATGCAACGCAAATGCGCGTGGTATTAATAAGAGTTGATGAAAATTGATGGGATTATTACTTCAAGATGAAGGGGAATTGGGTAACAATCAGAGCCCTTTCAATTAGTCTCATAATTTGCCGGGCCATGCTGCGGAACAGCGCCTGGTTTCCAACATGTGCGCGTTAGTTTTTTCTCCTGCGTTCTTCTGCGTTCACTGAAGCTTACCCCAAACACATGCAATATGAAACACGCACAGCGTCAAAGCACGTGGTCTTATCTCTTTGTCAAGCTATTATATACACGTGCAGTAGTTTTCTCTCCATCGGGAAAGTTGTTATTACATAATCACCACTAAAAAACCACCCTACACGCGGTTCAAAAATGGTAGTAGCGAAATAAAACGAGAAATCAATGCTCATCGCGGCAATGAACGCGGTCGCTTGTCGAGCTAATACTACCCTTTTATCCACTAGGTCATATAGCTTGGATATCTTATGATACTTTCAAAAGGACCAAGAACAGAAATCATCGTCTTCCAGATATAATCATATTTGTACGATCCATGCTACACCAATACGCGTGGTTATTAGTGGCTCAATGCTACGGAACAGCGTTTGCATTATTATTCCTCTACGTATAAGTGAAGCTCGCCCAAGAATTTCCAATACGAAATACGTGTAATGGGAAAGCAAAAATATTGGCAGATATAGGAAGACATTTGGTTCCACGGGGGTTTGCCGAGTGACTTTTCGTTGAAATTCAAAAACGCGGATGGTTGCCGAATGGTTGGTATGGGTCCCTAGAATCAGCCGAGGGTTGCCGAAACGCAATCAAGGTGCCTAATCTTTCAAATCAGTGACAGCTTATTTGCAGACTGGGTGCCGATCTTCCTCAATCGGCTACCCCCATTTCAGCACCCCAATCGAAAAAAGCGGCAAAGACCTATCACTACTGAAATTAGGGTCCTAGATCAACCATTCGGCTACTCCTAGCCATTCTGACTTTCGACGACATCCAATCGGCAACCCCCCTTTCGAGCCATCTCTGGACCGATAAAACGATATCAAGGATACCATCATTTCAGAAACTCAACCTCCAAATTATTTGCTTCAAGCGAAACAGCTGGTCTCCGAAAGGAAATCACTATGCAGCGTCCACGCTCTGATGGGATAACTACGCGGGAAACGCCACCAACTACTTTAAAGTGGACGGAGATCCCAACCTTACTGTATTTATCTCAAGTCCCAACTCGGTTTCAATACCTGTCGATTCTCCTTCGGGAGCTTGTAGGAGACATCCTTCAAGAAGTCCGAGTTCGAGATGACGCGCTTGGACAGATCGTCCGCTGAAGAAGTCGATGGACCGGGAACTGCAAATATTTCAAATGAAGGAGGCGGTGTGGTAAATGTCGTCGAAGGATAGTTACTGTAGGAAAGTGTAATCAGGATACGACGACGTTTACTAAGCCAAATGAACATAAATTTAATTCCAATGTACGTAACCAAGGAATAAAACAGCTAAACTGTCGCCGCAATGATATCATTTACAAAGTATTCTGCGGTGTAGGCAATAACGTGTCTGCTGGGATAAATAGCTGAAGAGATCAACTTTTGCTCATCATCATGAGAGGCATTAATACCCGTGAGGCAGAAAACGTCGTCGTATCAAACTAGTAGCAAAATTCACATGCGACGACGTTCACCACACCACGCAGTCTGCCTTCCCCTCCCCCTCTCCTTCCATACCTGCTTCAGCCCTCGACTTATCCACTGTCCTCGTCCCCGTCCCCAGTCCCGATGCAACAAGGACCGACGACTTGTTGGAAGCCTTCGAGGTAGAGGGATCCCGCCAGATCTGCAGAGAACAAGAATAGAAGTTTCCCAAAGGCTGCCCAATTCCCAGAGATTTCCAGTCTTCAGGATACGGCAATTGCGTAATCCTTGGACATGTTTAGTGTAGGAATGGTAGGCGTTCAGAAAATCCCAAACTGTGTCTTTCGATATTTCTTTCTTGGCATCTCAAAAGTATGCCGGACATGCCAACTCTTCGAACGCCGTAATCTTAATCCAATTCGTTTACAAAAATAATCTTAAATCCAGGTGAATTGCGGTGTGCCGCAACCGTTAATTATGAAATTCAGGGAGGGATTCAGTTTGGATTCAGAAGCTAATAAAAAGGGTTTGGAGAGGGGGGATAGCATACATCCAGGAAAAAAGCGTAACATTTTTTTCGGGAGTGGGTACCGAGCCATTATTCTACCGGATCGCAAACATGATAATCATCAAACCAGGAGCATCGATACCGCATGGAAAGAAGAAAATAGCAGAGGAAATGACAACAACAACCCCTTATCATCTCGTAGAGCAATACGTACCAATTAAAATTTTTTTTTTAAAAACCACAATTAAAATAACGGTACGCCTAAGGGTCAACCGTTGAAATTTGTGATTCTATTTACAACTCGAATATCGCGGGGTCCTGAAAACTATTTTATGGGCCTCGAAACTGCTCTACGATCCTGAATATAGGTCAAGCAAATAATTTTTATATATGCATTTTCAGTTTTTGGCATGATGCCAATATTAAAATCCCTGCGATCAGGGTCAATTGTTTTTAACTCTATCTCCTCGCAAAATCGCCTGTTCGCAGATAGTTTGACACCGTTTTAAAGAATTTTTCCAGCTCGTTTCGAATCTATCTATAGCTTGCAAACTTTAAAAGTCTCCTTTAAATAATATCTGTAAATATGCTGCGAACAGCCAAATATGAATACACGTCAGAAGAAGAATGGGAGTTGCATACCTTGTCCGCAGCCTCTTCTCTCTCCCTCTTCCGTTCGATTCGTACCTTGCGATCTCTTTCCCGGTTCTTAGCCTCCTCTTGTTCCTCCTTGACTTGCTTCTCTTTTTTTCCCGGCAGATATCGCAGTTTGCATCGTAGACGTGGGAGATGTGCGGGGCGGTTGTGCTGCGATCGCCGCCGCCGCCGCCGAGAATCGAGTCGAGGACACTACCACTTCCCTGTTGAGGGATAAGAGTTGAAGGAGGGCAGATGAGGGAGGACCGGTTACCTTGCTGTTGGAAGCAGAGGGAGGCAGCTTGGGAATCCTTTTCATCGTCGAGCCCTGACAAGACGGATTATAAGGTTGTACACGGAACGAAGGCGTACTTTTGGAAGAGAGGGAAGGGAATTGGATCCTCCTCCAGTGCAGGCGACAGGGCTATTCTCTGTATCGACATCTGCAAGAGTGGTTGACAACTAACTACAGGGCTGCATACCGATGGAGACGACGTCATCGATGGTGGAAGCAGTGCTCGGAGTCGAGTTGAGAGCTGCCCCGTACCTCGCACTTTTCATTTCGATATCCGACAACTGCACGGCCTTCTGCACCGAAATGGCACCCGAAAGGACGCGGAGGAAGAAACTCTGCAGGGGGCCAAGCTGTGTTAGTCAGTGCGAACAGTGTCACTCACCTTATTGGACATGCTGTTGACAGCGACGAGAAAGGACTTGCACCACTGCTTGTACCCCGATTCGAAAGCATTCTGGTTGTTGGATCTAAATAACAATAGCGTTTGCACAAATATTCAGTGAAAAAATACACTCCATTTCATCAAATCTAGATATTGCGGGTGGACAGGGTAAAATGAGAGCAGGGTTAAACCTCCGATGGGAAAAAAGGATTTAGTGGAGGTAGGTTGCCTCATCGTTCAACCGGATTACGATAGACACTGAGAGAAGGGTTCCGCAATTTGTTCTAGTCGGAATGATATTTCTTCACTGCTAATATTATATTGTGTCATAATGTAAGCCGAAATAATAACTAACTTAAAGAGCTCGGCCTCGAGCCTCTCCGCGATTTCCTTGCATTCCTTGCTCCGAAACATGAGTCCGTCGTCGGTCTTCTTGACTCGTGAGAAAAGGGCATCGCTGATGGCCCTCCGCACGTCCACTCGAACCGTGTCCGACGACTTCCTGATAACATCCGGAGGAGCTTTAGCTGAGGGAGGCGCTGCAAGCTAATGGCCGTTATTATATTGCGTCGACAATAGAGATCATATTTTTTATGTCCCAAAAGATACGTTAAAGAACGCACGCGTTGGGGCATCCGATTCCTTCTCCTTATCCCGATCCTTGCCTCGATTCCTGTCCTTCTCCACTGGCTCATCCTTCGCTTTCTTCTCTACTCGTGGGCATTCTTGTTCAGTGAGCGGCTCATCGTCAACGACGCCTAAGAGAAAGTATTCAAAGGAAGTGCAACGTGTTTTCAGACCTTCGCTTATCGCACGTTCTACTTCCTCGCTGCTGAGTCCTCTAATAAACAGGGCATCGCTGCCTCCGAAACGGGCCAAAATTCTTTCGTCAGTCCACCCGACGCAAGAATTTCGAGATGCGTTCGAAGTGTCCTGTAAGCGAACAAGTTGTTGAAAAACAATTCAGTTGTACATTTTTCTTCTCTTCTTTCTCCCGTTCTTTCCTTTCCCTTTCCTCCCTTGCTCGCTTCTTTCTTTCCTCGCGTTCCCTCTCTTTCCGATCGTTCTGAAAACAGTAGTTTTTTTTTAATTTAAAAAATGTGTATATTACACTGGAATTTTGTTCATATAAATGAAGTGGATCCAATCGTTTTAATTATTCTAAACAACATGGTTCCAGGAGCCTACTCCGAGGACATACCTTCTCTTTCTTCTTCATCTTCTCGTTCGCATTGAGCTTAGCTGCAAATTCGTCATCAGATCCGTCCCCGCTGATGGATGGAATTCGACCCGTTTCACAGAGAAGATCTGTAGTTACATCATGCTTACGAACCGGAATGCACATGCCTTTAATTGAAAGTTTCTGCACGGGCCGCTTTTCCTCTTCAGAATCTGATGAAGATGGTGAAGAAACTTGGCGGAACGTTTGCTTCTTCGACTCCTCCTGTATTTCGTATGGTTTGTAACAATAGTCGTGAAGACATCGCGAATAAATAATTTTTGGCTAGGAACGGACGTTAAGTCCGCTGCTCCTTCCAAAACCCATAAGCGAACAAGCCGCCACCATAAATATAAACGTTCCATTAAATTACGAAAAACAAGTAACTAGGTGTCACCTTTTTCCTTTTCTTTACGGATTTATCTTCGTTCTTAATTTCTCGCGGAGGAGCACCCATTGATTTCCTCTTCTTTAAGATGCTCTGCAGTTTTTTTATTAATTCGAACTATCAAACAAAAAATTTACTTCATTGAAGACAGCGGCGGCGATACTCCTCGCGGAGGACTCGTCAATCAGCTCCAGATCCCTGGGTGCAATTCGACCAGGAAACACACGAATGTACGGAGCATCTAATCCTGCTCGATCAATCAACCGTCCCGAGAAGATGCTGAAAGTAAAGTGTCGCAATATTATTCTCAAGCATATCACTGATCATCATCTATAATAATGCACACATAACTTACTCGTCATCGTGTGATTGTGATGTTTCTTTTTCGTGATCTTCCGCAGCGTATGATGTAGATGCAACTGAGCGCGCAGTCTGAAGAGAATCATTCAGTGAGAAAGTGTGGTGCAGTAGCCATACACTTGCAGTTAGTGGTACGTCGTCTTCAGAGTCCGACATGTTTCGGGCAGCTGCTAGGACGTCCAGTGAAGTACTTCTACGAGCGATTTGTCCTCATGAGCAGCCTCTACCTGTAAATGTATATCGTGGGGATATGTGAAAAAGTGGCATAGTTCTTATCTATTGTTCTAATATGAGATAAAATATCGCGTAAAAACAGTATTACTGAAGCATTGCGGACAAAAATAGTTTAAATATTTTACTTTCCCGCCAGAGACCGTTTTCCGTGGTTTCGGTCAATGCGCGCGATATTTTTTGCAGTTATAGATCTGATTTAATTGATCTGATCATAATGACGAAAACATTTTAAACTAACTTTTTAGCTCAGCAATGACTATGGAATCGCTCGGAGTGTCAATGATACTCTTGGAATATCTTTACGACCATCCCCCGAAGATATTGAACTACATATTATAAAAATTATGGGCATTGTTGAATTATAAATCGAACTCTACAATTATTCAGTATGTAGTCCTATTCGGTCGAAGTTAAGTTGGGGAACGGAACCGAGATTTAAATTGAAATTTCCGATCCCGAAGTTCATAGATGGCTTGGCTATGACGTCATCCGCTCTGAAACTATTCATAAAATTTTCACAATGTTGGACGCCACTGACGACACGCAAAACAATGAGGACGCTGTGAAAACACATGGGATTTTGCATAAAAAGGAACATCTTGTTATTGGTGATACTGTAGCTCTGGCTCTCACCCCCTCACTGGGAGGATGCAGCTGTTGGCTCCGCCCACTCGGCCGTCCCCTGCCTCCCATTGGTTCGAATCGTGATCTAACCTACTTGACCGTTGACCAACGCGTAGGGACGTTATTGCAAGGAACCAAAAAGGTGTAAATATTTATCTGATCTTTCTGCACAAGGGGATTACTATTGGCATGAGCCTCAGCATTTCATCGTTCCCATCTACAACTTGGTAAAGGGTTCCAACCGAAGACTAGATAAAATCTGCCATACTCCCTATCAGCGGAGGGACAAAAGAGGTTGAATTTTCTGCCCACGGAGCGGGAAAAGGAAAGGTTGGTGCATGGGACCACACCTAGCCTATGCCATCTCTGCCATCTCCCCGACTCATCCGCACCTCGCCAACAAAGATCTACCGAAATACTGGATATAGCTATTTATATACTGCGTGTGATTGAGTAGGACGCTGAGCGTGTGTCTCTGGAATGTTCCTTCGACTTTGCAACCTCCTTTCTCTTCTATGTCTCCTGTTTGTACGTGGTACTGATGTACTGTGTTCAGTATTCTCGAAACATTTCAATTGGATGGTATTCTGACATCTTTCCTACAGCTTCTAGACAGTAAGATCTTCGTGTTGGGCCAAGGGGGAGGAGGAACGAAAGGACAGGGAAGTTTACACATTTTATCCGAGGAACGCAGAGGAATCAGATTGCAAATGTTGTCGAGCACCCTGAGCATTCTAGTTCGTGTGTGTGTAATAAGAGATTTCGACGGCCTAAACAAGGACTGGAGACGGGACTCGGGGCCGTTTATACTCGCTATGCAATGAGTCAGTTTTCATTGTATCACTGTGGTGTCCCTGATCTCAATTGTCGAGAACCCTAAGCGCTCTATTGTGCAGCGCCAGAGAACTTGTAAATCGCGTTCCACGAGTCGAAATTTCCGCCTCTCATATCTCGGCGCCAATAAGGAATCTATGGCTGATTTGAATCTATGGCTGAAGTGATTTCCTCCACACTTCGGCTGGAATTCATGGTCAAGTAGCGTGCCAAATTTCAGCTTCAGATTCCATTTCTCCTCGATGATACAAAGAGAGCTGTCTGCTAAACAGCACAAGTCTTTTACAAGTTCTCTGGCGCTGCACAATAATTCCCACGCTGGGACAGTTCCAATGACGGACTGCTTGCGCTGTTGATCTACGTCTTGAAACCCCGTTTATTAGCCAGTAGAATTACACTGGACAAGAAATGAGGCCTGAAGAGGTATATCGCAGGCAGTCCGTTATTGGGATTCCCCGGGAGCATACCGAGTCCTAGTCAGCGGATACCTTGTCCCCCCCCTCTATCGGTAGAGATACTCTGACTGGAGGTTGGTTGCCAGCTCGGGGTTACCAGCAATCGCCGTTAAGCAGAACATTCTCCTGTAAGGGAATCCCATTAGTGGCGTTATAGAAACGCCTCAAATTTTGCGTTTCAGCCGGAATGTTGTACATCCAGAGAAAAGACGTATGCATGTTATGAGGAATCTGATCACAATCACTCACTCATCAACCCTCATCCGATTATTTGAAGGGCGAGACAAGGAAGCTCCAGTTCTCAGAATTGGAAGATAAATTATGCTCGCCTTGTTGAACAAGTTCCTCGTGCCCTACCGTACTTCTTACTTTCCATACAGTACCCCCCACGCTCTACCAATTCACAAACTCATTGTCAGTCCTTGACGGGTACCTCAAGAATGTCGACCAAGCGCTTTGTGCCCGTTTTATGCAGTGTACTTATTTTTTGACTTGATGCAAAACTTGTGACAAATAAATAAATGCTTTACTCTCATTCGCTATGAGGTAATAATAACATAATAAATCAATTCTGTCAATTCATCGAATACCGAAAGTTCCCAGGGACTCTAAATGCGCGCACCATTCCGAACCCTCGACTCCATGTCATTCTTCCTGCTCATAGTGAAAGATAGGCAGTAGAACACGATTCGGAATAAAGCGCGTATTTATACGCCCTTTCGATAATACTCGGAATTATTCAAACAAATGCGAACCCGTAATAAGAATGAGTACAAAAAGAGAATTACAATTGCTTCGAGAATTAAAATTGCTTCAAAAAACATGAATTTTCGACACGACTACTGAAACCTCTTACAACGTGGCTACAGTAACCTAGAATAGGTTCACTATCTACTAGCATATTACTGCAGCTCATTCATACTACTGTAACCCTAACAGGCCCTGTCACGAAAAACATTCCCTCCGCAGGCTATCGTACCCCCAACAAGACTACAGTATCTCAGGCCGGCTACCGTAATCCAGGTCACGCTACCGTTCCTCCATCAGCCAGTATAAACGAGGTTGCCTCTCGTGGCTTGGCGTGCCACTCTCCCATCCCTCGTTCTCCCATCCACTCCTTCCACTGCGCCTGCACTCGAGTATATTCACGGGCTGCCAGCTGCAATAAATAACAAAAGTTACTACGTTTATCACATCGACTGAAGCGATATATGCAGTAGTCAGATTTACGTCCCCTACTCTTGCTTCCGTCATGTTTCTCTGATTTTAGCAACCACAAGGTTGCAACCGCGCGAATTCTCACCTCAACAAATGAATATTGCGATTGCGGAATATCTAATGCTGATAGTGAATGATTTAGCTGTTCAACTTGATACTACTACCATTGATTTTTGAAGTGATTTCTTTGCGCCTGATTGTACCAATGTCTAATGAGTGGGCCACCGTAGCACGAGATTCAACCATGTGGTTTTCTGAATCATCTAACCTTTATGACATGTGAATAATTCTAATGTGCAATAAACACGGATCGCACTCCGAAAAAATGACATTAGACTACGACCTGAAGGTTCAAACTCAGAGTAGCCGTCTCCTCGCGAATTGCCGCATCATCTACTTTATAACATGACGGGGATAATTGCAAATAACAATATCTTTTACTTGTGCTGTGAAAATTGCAACCGCTATAACTTCCTCCCACCTCCCTCCTCCCCTCCACCTTCCTCTTTCTCCCTTCCTCCATACCTTGGCTCGGAAGTACTTGATCCCGGCGGGCGGTGGCGCGGTCGACAGCGACTTGGCCACGGCGTGAAAGCGGCTGTAATTTTCATTTTATCTTAATTTTCCCGGGTTCGAAACGGAATTGTGAGACGGAACAGGGGAGTTAACACATCATGTCAGAAATCCAGCATGTCCTATTCAATTCACAAGTCACCTTGTCAGAGCGAACCAGGCGGATTCACGCCGATTTCAAGCCATTTATCTGACTAAATATATTGTAGGCAATCAGTCTAAAATTTCTGCTGAAAACTAGCATTATTAAACTTCCGAGTCCCAGACACAAGTGCATCCAAGCAAATTTCTTTCATTTTTTGCGAAAAATTTCTTTGGAGGCAGTAGGATCTGGGTTGGTTCCAAAATAACATAAAATGTGTTTGGGAATTTGGTTTTTGCAATGTTCAGGTTCCAAGGACAACACAAGGTGGATGCACGGTTACTACTGCACTTATTAAATGGAGAATTCCATTGGAGACTATGCGAAATCATCGATTACCAAAAATAATTGTTTTGTTTGCCTACAATGTTGCTCCACTGTTCACAATCAGTTCTCGGTGTCTCACCCCTACTAGGGGTCCCCTACCATCTCAATGTCCGCGAGTATTATTCACTGCGTACTGGACTCCCATGGGTACTCGACAATACTGACTAATCCTGTACGATTCACAACATACCTGAAGAGCGGTGCCTTCGCGAGGCGCGAAACGCCACCATCCGTTCGCCGACCGCCCTGAAAATGTAAAATTTATTTTAATCTGAAACAAGGAGTTAGCGCCTTATTTCTGTGTTTATCTTACCAGACGACGGCACCAAATCCGCAATCCTTAATTCGCCGACAATATTGTCACAATTTTTCCAAATCTATCATGCCCATTTTATATTGATTTACTTGCGCAAAAACAATCCTGTTCTCGTTGATGAGTCACGAACGACATTATTGAATTGCCGCTCTATGTGCCTCACGAAATGAGCTGATTGCCTAACACCACAAGTAATTACTACTCACCCCCCTTTACTATACGATCTCAAAACTGACAGTAGTCTCGACGAGTTCGACCTCTCCATCACTCGCATTCCAGTTGATTGCCGTCGACACCGATCGAGGATCGCCGAAAGGAAGTGGAGCCTATAAAGGATGTGTCTTGCAGAGGAAGACAGGCATCGGTGTTTCAGTGGTAGAATGCTCGCCTGCCACGCGGGCGGCCAGGGTTCGATTCCCGGCCGATGCAATCTTTTTTGTCTATTTACCTGGAGGGGGTGGCACTTGGCGAGGTGGGGCGCATTGACTCGATAGGGACCTGGAGGGGAGAAGGCGGAGACGCGAGCGTAGCAGGCGCGAGCGACGCAGGACTGAAAAGATTCTGCATTATTTCAATATTCCCAACTAAACCACCGTAGAATCAAGTAGATGACGAACTACGAATATAATAAGCAATTTCACACACTAGAATTCACGTGGTTTGTACAAAATTTTCTTCTTTTTTTTTCGAAACAAACCACAGTTAGATCACAGGAAGGAGGTAATAAAATGTAATATGCCAACTCAGCAGCAAGAACTCACGTGGTTTGAACAAAACACATTTGGAGGTATAAACTGCTCACCTTTCTGTACAGATGCGCCAGAGACAACGATGACATGTAGACCTAAAAGGACTATTTATCTTATTATCAGGGGGAATAATCGTTGCGGAGAATCAGATATAGATCGCGTTCCCTCCACCATAAAATCGAGCTAATTTAGCTCCCCGATCCAAAATAAGTGGCATGACCGAATCGAATCTGACCGAATCGACAACTACAGTAACCCACCGGTTCAACGAAGTGAGACAGCAACGCTCCCTGCAGACCGAGCACGTTCCACTTGAGGACCTAGAAAATATTCGCTCATTTATGGTCGACCGCAATTTTGCACTACAACGACGTATACCACACTACCTCTGTTACAATTCACGCGAACCGTGCCCTCACCTTATCCGAACAGCTCATCGTTCGAAGACGCTGGCCGGCGACGATTCCATCGAACGAGAGCGCCTCTCCAACGGCATCCTCCCCGAGTACCGTACCCTCGCCTATAAGGAATTTGAAGTTTGCGCACCTATTGGGCTAAATAAAAAAATTTTACTTTTTTATTTCAAACAGATACATCCAACTAACCTCCCTCGATCTTGTGTCGCAGGCATCCGACATTCCGCAGCTTCTGCTGATCCTTGGCCTGTAATGGAAGGGGAGATGATGATGATGGGACCCGGTGGAGTCGTGTGGCACCCAAACAGTAAATTGATAATTGAAACAGGAACATTTCTCTGATCTTCGAAATAAATTATGTTAATCCTGTCGATGCTGAAGAGATGAAATATATCCAGCGAACCTGGTTACTCATCTGATACACCCGTCCATCGCCGCATGGAGCAGTCGAAATGAAGAGGTGGACGGCATACCTGCAGAGGGATCATTTTATTGTTTTGAAATACAATGTCGACAAACAAAAATGCATGATTACACTCGCAGGTTACTTGTTTTTTACGGGTATGGAAGCTATTTTTATGAAGACTTACTCGAGGATTTATTGATGCTTCCGCGACTAATTCCCCATTTCATCAGTCGATCAAACAACAAAGTCGCGGGTTTCAATTCCAACTTGGCAAGTGAGATAAATTATTCTCACGCTACTCTTTTCAGCTTAAAATTATTGTTTGTTTTGTTACATAATTTTATCCCCTCTCTAGTATTAAAACCCCCTCCTCCTTCCCACCTTTTCTTCAGCCGCAGCCTCTTCCCGTCGTCGCTCTTCTCCAGTGCACTACTCAACGGATCGCGGCCGTACACTTCGATCTGGGAGTAGAGCCATCTGTAAATAGGGAAAATATAAATTTGAAGGCCAGGAAAACCTTTGGTGGATGTCAAACCCTGACTCGCCTCCCACAATAAATATAGCAGTAAAATTCTTTAGTGATCCCGGACCTCAATACTAGAATTCGGATAGACCAGCGCGCACCAAACCACGTGGCTTTACCCCTCGCAACATCTTGGAAGCGAGTCATTATTTCACTTGCTCTCGGTCTCATTGTCAGCGCGCAACCGAAACCCCGCAAAACCACGCGATCTCGCGCAACGCGCATAGAGTTAAATGTGGCCCACAACGCATGAGCAATTCATGCCGTTCTCGCGTTTGAAATAAACTAATTGTAAATTTCTATCCATGAATACAGATCCCCACTTTCTTTCCTTCTCCCCCTCCCTCTCCATCCCCTCCACTCCCCTGTCCCTGCTTCACCTCATAAATCCCCTCCTCGTCAGCACCTCCGCGTGGCAGTCCTGCACCGTTCCGCCCTCCCACGAGATTGCGGCGCCCTGACAACCATAAATTTAATCGTTCCGAATTTCACTCCGATTCCATCACCATTCGATAAATAACGTTTGTTTTGTTCGACAGCAAACTGTGCTGCGCAAATGTTCAGAAATTTTAGGTGCCACACGAAGATGGGAAGTCATTAGATCCAGAGGTGTGTACAGTTTTTGATTACCCATTCCGACTGCGAACACCCTGGTTTGGGAATAATATTCTTCTCGCATCAGATATGAGATAGAAAATTCGAAGGCGCAATGCCATGGCAATCTGATCCAATATAAAATAGCTGCAAGAATCCGAAGTATTGCACTTGCGTCGAACCAAAATTATAATACGCCCAAGTGTATCGTGAAATCACCGGGTCTTGAAAATGGCATTGTAAGATCGCATTAAGTCTAGGAAATATCTATAGCTCGATAATGCCGAAAATTAGGCGTGAATTATTCACCTTGATGCACTTGTTCCCTGTGGCGAGGGAGATGCAGCTGGCACGATCCGTGGCCATGTCGTGGAGGAAGATGGCAGCAATCACCTGGGCACAGAATAATCTCTCGGTTGGTGGGCCAAAGAATAGCGATTGGTTCTCACTCACATGATACATTGATCAAAAACAATTCAACCTGTACAAGAAAAATTCTCAAATTTTGATAACCCGCGGATTCCAAGTTTCAGCGCGAGCATCAATCAGATGGTTAGTTGGACAGCTGATGGTCTGACGGAAAAGATTGACAAATTGTGATAATTCGGTGCTTCCATGTTTTAGCACGAGCATTAATTAGATCTAGCGGTCTGGACTATCGATGGCAGCCTCAGTGTTTCTAAAAAAAGATTTGAACATCCACTAACCTTATGAGTCCCGATGGCAGCGGGGCACGTCGTGCAGAGTCTGCAATGAAAAAAATTCGACAGTAGTAAAAACTTCTTCTACAATCGGGAACTCCAAGTGGTTTTGCACATGCTTCTTTGAACAACGTTGAATTGAGGTGGTAAATTCAGTAATCTCCAGAATCATTGCTCAAAAACCACCTAAATTTGGAAAATAATCAGCTCTATGGTCTAATAGACACGAAATCGGGTGGCGAAGTCAGTATGTAGTCCCTACAGTGGGCACTAATATAAAAAATACCAACATTGGATTGTAATTGTTGTTGACAACGGTAACCCACTTGGCAAACATGGCGTATGTGTGGTGGTGGATGAGATCAAAGAGCAGATTGGACCGTCCGATCGAGCTGTGAGCGGGGTGATCGGCCTGGAATTGCAGGACTTCATTGCCCACTTAGCGGCTAACATAGACACCATATTTTGAAATGGAACATCTCAAAACCAATTGAATACGCGCCCAAGACACTGATCAAACGGCGTTGTACAAAGTGAAAATATTTTCAGTTTTCTTTCGCGTTCCGTCCTCAACTAAACCCGTCAATTTCGCGCGCCTTGGATGCAATAAATTGCAATACTCATGGCTTCCCATGATTCGATGGAGAAGGGCACCGTAATAGAGGTTCCAAATATGTTGATAAAAAATACACACGATATGCGGAAGCGTCGGGCCCTTCACGGCAGCCATGCCATTCGGCGAAGACGTCGATGCTGGTGTCGAATCTGAATGGCATGAGGTTGGAAAATTTTCCGGAGATGGATTATCCAAAGAAAATATGGAGCCTATAAATCTAATTAGTGAGACGGCGATTTCGCTGCTTCTAAATAACACGCATGAATAAAACGAATTATCATCTCAAATTCGATATAATAACTAGAAGTAGCCCGTTTTAACGGATTTACCAACAGCCCGTATCCGGTTAAACCAGAGCACGAAATTTCACAGTCCGTCGATACTGCTTTTATCTCATCGGAGAGAGATGTCGTCTCTGTCCCTCTTATCCTCTCCTTCACAACAATTATAACCTCACCTTTCTCCTCCATTCCATTGCTCCCAGTCGCTGTGCCGTTCGTGTTCTGCAATGATTGTATGTAATGGATAAGCGATGCTGCGAAAAAAAAGGGCTAAAACGCCAAGGTCATTTTAGCCACGTTAGAAATACCACAATTATCAGAGTGTGGAATAGTTCTAGCAACTATCTCTTTTGTCAGGCACGGAAACGCCTAGTCCAAATCCCTGACAATAAAATTATGTGTAACATGGAATATTCTGGTTCCAGTCGGAAAATGCATTTTTCTCACCCCGTTTGTTCCTTCCTTTTCGCCGTCCGCGACGACGTGCGGGAAGGGAGTATCGAGAGGGGGCTACAATTTCTCAATATCATTTATTTTCGTGACTGCTCAAAATTGCACTGAGTTCCCCATCAATCAAAACTAGTCTCATTGTTAAAATCTACCGACTTTCCACACCGTCGCCTCCACGTACTCCTCCCCATCGTTCGGCGTCCATTCCTCGGGCGTCGACTGCGAGTCCTGTAGAAAGTCCAGATTGACCAGATCGAATTTTTTTGGAAACTCAAAAATATTGCTTTTTTGGTAATAGACCTACAACCTTGTCGTCGTCAGCATCATCGATGATCGCTCCATCGTCGCCGTTAGTTCCGGCGTCTCCTGCTTCTTGGTGCTGTTCTTCTTCTTTTTCGTCGCCCCCTTTCCTGTCTTCTTCTATTCCTTCTTCTCCTCCGTCTTCTTCGATCGGCCCCGCAGGCGAATCGAAGAGCGCCTGGAGCACGCGGGCATTGAGAGACAGTTTAGTAAGATTGTTGCACGACAGTCGATACCCGATTGGGGGAAAGGTTCGGTAGTGATTGACTGATACCTGGATACAATTCTTCATTGCTCATAGGAAAAAAAACTGCCAGGTCTCATATTTTTGCACGCATCGTCATTCAAAATAAATGCAAGTGAATGCTGCCAACCTGATCCTCTACAACAATCTCCTCCTTCTCGACATCTCCCTCTGCAGGCTCCATCTTCAGTCGGCCCTCTCCCGTTTCTGCTGCCGGAGGAGAAGCCAGCAACTCCTCTTCCGAGCACGTTCGGGCCATGCGGCCTGAATAAGCATCACATGTAGGATATTTAATTTTTGAGAAATATTTCGGCATTTCCCAGCACTTAGAAAGCGCAGAAAAAAAACTTGGACTTCGACAATGTTGAAAACGAATGTGTAAAAGCAGTAGTATCTGGGCGGATGATGTAGAACGATTCGGGTGTCGTAACGAACGCTCATTTCTAAAGGCAAATCTGCCGACATTGATCCCTCCATGGCTCTCTTCAACATAAATCAACTTCCACACTAGGTAACACTGTGGTCCCCGACCACGTTGACCGTCTGCATTGCAATTCACTTCGTATGACACCAGAATAACCTTTATACACAATCTGATTACTCTAGCCGTGAAGGAAACGACAACATTCAACACGTTCGCTCTAATGTAAAGGAGACTGGCTAGGAGAACAGTTCCGTGAAATCCGATTTAATCCGCGACCGGGTCCTAGTCAGCGGATATCGTAGTCGTCCTCTATCGGTAGAGGTACTCGGACTGGAGGTTAGCTGCGAGCTCAGGCTCCCAGCGATCGCCGTTCAGCAGCAGCTTCTCCTAGAAGGGAACACATTTGATTTCTAACCGAAAAATCATCATTTACATCGTAATTTTTACAAACATTCTTCATGCTAGATAATAAATAGACTGATTATTTTGGAAGACATGACGATGCTGGTTACGGAATGTTTTGATTCTATTCTAAAGGCATAGAACTCCACATGATCGAACGTCACTACTCAGTGCGGTACTTATTAGAACGCCGTGGCATCGATACTTCTGGTTTTCAAAATGACATTCCAGAACCTGACAAGTCCCGAGAAAATATTCGTGCATTAATATAAATAATACATATTTTGCATCGAGAATTTGCACAAATGCAGCCAGACTCTCCATATTTTCCAGCCCCTACCGACCGAACTTCTAGATATTCTCTGGTACTCGCCTTGTTGTACAGGAGCTCCTCATGCGTCTCCGTCGAGTACTCAAAGTTGGGGCCCTCCACGATGGCATCCACGGGGCACGCTTCCTGCAATGACAGTCATGGATCATTTCACATTTCCGCAAACTCTTTTGTAAAATCACCATATTGTTGCATTTACCCATGAAACTTTTCGCGTAGTTAGGAATTTGAGTACAAGTCGTGCTTCCGCCCAATTTACGGATTCATGGAATTCTCAAGAAGCGCGCAAACTCCTGGCGCACATTCTGATCACGGTAAAAAAAACCTGGCATAGTCCACAGTAGATGCACTTGGTCATGTCGATGTCGTAGGTGGTGGTACGACGGGATCCATCGGGACGCGTCTCCGCCTCGATCGTGATGGCCTGATAAATTAAAATGTGAATTTCGCGGTATTTATTCATTTCAATTTTTACTAATTTCATTATTTTATAGAATAAACACCTGGGCAGGGCAGATGGCCTCGCAGAGCTTGCACGCGATGCAGCGCTCCTCTCCGGAGGGGTACCTGAAAGAATCCGACAAATGGTTAAATTAGAGGAATAACAAATAAACCAGAACCATTTTTAATGTGGCCTGATGGTTTCAAACTCCTTTGTACTGGAAGCGAGATTTTGAATCATCAATTGGGATGTAAAAATGGAATTACAATTTGTAAATATAAGAATCAAACCTCCTAAGTGCGTGCTCTCCGCGGAACCTCGCCGAGAGCGGTCCCTTCTCGAAGGGATAGTTGATCGTCGCAGGCTCCATGAAGACGTGTCCAAGCATCACGCCGAATCCTATTTTGAATTTATGATAATTTTTGTCAAGTATTGATCGCGAATATATATCTACACTGAAAAATATAGGAAAACTAGGTCGAGGCGCTAATGGTTTTGACGGTCGAATGATTCCCACCTCGGAACATCTCCGTGAACATGACGTTGTGCAGCGCCTGTTTGACGTCGCCAGCGAATGTATCCTCGTCGCGGTGCTCCGCCGGCATGCCAACATACCTTAATAATAAAAATCTAACCTCCCAATTATGTACTAATATAACTAAACGTTTAACAAAAGCCGAATGGATAAAACGATAACGGGAAAAATTAAAAAAAATCAAATTCAAACTTGTAGTTGGAGCGCGTAGCGGTAGTAGGAGCTGCAACGACGGCGCGACCAGCCAGCAAGGACGCCGTGTTGCTCAGCTTAAGGCCCGATCTGAGCGCCATTGCTGCAAAGATAAAATAGTTATTTTCCAGCGCGAAAAAACGATAAAGTCGACTTTTAAAAATGCGGCTTGAGCAAGCGGTCCTCTACTCATAGATGTGCGCGATTTGAACGTTTCCATTGACTATAATGCAACGGAAATGATGAATATAGTAACGTTCGCTTGAAAAATCGTGAAATTTTCGCAGACGTTAAATATGCGTTCCGTTGATGCCGAAAAAGAAGCAGAATGGGCGCTAAACACAGTATTTCGGTTTGCGATTGCTGCTCAGTCTGCGATTGAGCTCGACCTCGATTTGCAGTAGGGGTCACCAGAGATTTCGAGGAAAGCGTTCTAAAATTCTGTTTTTGTATTCATTCGGTTCCTTTTCACTGCAGTATCACGAAAATAGCAAAGAAATAGCAAGAAAACGCCATATTCGCGAGATATACCGCTCGAAAGAGAACCCCCAAAAAACAATTTTTGTGAGTGGAGTTGGAGCGCGCGACGGAGCAGACTTGTAATTGCCGAACTTTGCTAGTCGATTATCTTGAATAATCCACCAGAATTTTGTTCCATACTTTCCATACTGGTAGCTGTATCGATGCACTACAACATGCGACCTTCGAACGCTGCGGCACTGATCTGTGAAAGGCTAAACTCTCACTCAAAATATTCAAAGTCGATTTTATAATTTAATCCGTGACGAAATTTGTTCATTCTTCCCTCACTATAGCTATTTTCCATGGGCAATAACATGCAACAGTCAAAAGTTGCGGCACTTGTCTGTGAAATCAGTTATAAGTCGAAGTATACAAAGTCGAACTTTCGGGAGCGATTATCTCAGCAAACATAGCATGATATTCTTCAATATTCACCATTTTGGTATTGTTTTCGATGGAGAACAACTATCAATGGTCAAAATCGGCGGGTTTTGCGTGTAAACGTTGCAATTAGTCAAAATATTCAGCGTCGATTTTCTAATTTAATCCGTGGTGGAATTCGCTACAATTTTGGACAACAGGTCTTTCTTCCATGCTGAACAACATCCAAGTTTCAAAACATGCGGCACTTGTTTCATTATTGATAAAAGTAAGATGGAAGTTTTTCCAGGCCAAAAAAATTTGAAATATCGATTTTCCCGCCACAGTCGTCAGTCACAGCAATTTGCGTAGTCGTAAATTCAGTTTACGATTCGTTGGTGATCCCTAATTTGCAGAAAAAAAAGTGTTAGCGTTATTTTAGCACATTTTCGGTTATTTATCCGCTGTTACTATTGTATCGTCTTGCTCCAGGTACTGGGACGACCCATTCGTCGCAATGCCCTACTAATTGGCACTCGCTTCTCTCCGAGCCATGCGCCATCGCTCGGCAGGCTATTCCACTGCTAAATCAACGTCTTCGCCACTGAGGACGAGCTCGGCGCTCAGCGGGAATGCACTACTATACGGCCATCTGCGTATTCGCAATCTGTGAGTCACTTTGGCATCGAAATACGCGACGAAAAGCTGCCGTTTGCTGGCTGGGCTTATGCTGATGCTGCATAAAGCCCCGTGCCCTCTACGGTGCACTAAATTTTACGGTGCCGTTTTATGGGGTTATAGAGCATTTACTTCTATGTGTGGGCGTATTTCTCCATGAAATTCTATCAAAGATTCTTAAACAATTCCTTCTCAAAATTTATCATGTTTCTATTTAGAATACGCGAAACCTTTATCGTAGTACAAACCTAAAATCGCTAATTTCTCCACAATCCTTTACCCGAGAAATATTACGTATTTCTTTGACAGCCTGGACATCCGTCTTTCTCATTGACTACCTCGCGCGCGTGTACGAATGGCGGGCGTACATTCACTTTGCGGAGCGATACGGCCTTTCCATCAGCCCGTTGCAGGTACCGATATTTTTTGGTAAATCGTGCTCTCGTTGACCAATTTGTTTTATTATTTTTAATAGAAAATATTCCTTATTCCTATGTTTACCTGAGCCTCTCTTTTGGCATAGTCCCTCACTTTGGTTTTCGGCGAAAATCAATAATATTCCAGATCCGCTTCTTTACCTCATCGCGCCATCGAGATGACGTCTTCACATCCAATCATTCTTCGACGGTCTCCTACTCCTCCATCATCTCCGCTTTCTACTCCCTTGGAACCATTGCGGCCATCCTCTCGCAGGTTTTGGGGTATTTCAGTAAAAACTAGCAATCGTATAAATAGTTTGACTGACGCTCAATCATACCACCTTGAAAGCTGAATATATCCCACACGCTTGCCATCATAAACAAGTCATGCTCTCTCCCAACCATCTAGCTCTTTCCATAGCTTTATTTCTCGAGAAAAATTCCCGCTAGCTGCAGTAGCTTGCGGGCAGCATGAACTTATCGGATTTTATCTTCCCGGAAAACACCGTAACACTTACCCGGCCCCTTCCAGCTCTTCATCACGGTCTACCTCTCCCGCCTCTTTTTCTCCGACGTCTCATCGTGGCTCTTTCCTACGTCAGCCACTCCTTCACCATCACCGACAACTGGCGACCTCCCATTGACGAGTGGCGACGATGTCACGGCCCCTCATCAGCCAGGTGGGAGTCAGAGAGAATATAACACGTCTTCTGAGAAACTGGAGAAGCGCTTCACTTGAAAACTTTTGGCTCCGATTTCCATGAAAATTTGGTCAGTGACACAATTGGACATGGGGAATCCGATGCTAGTCGACTTTTTTCAAAAATCGATAATGATGACGAAATAGGATTCAAATTTCAAATTGAAATATCTCACGGTAGGTTCAAAATTTTCAAAAACGGAAAAATGCGTTCGATGCAGAATTTTACGCTCTACAAAACCCTCTTATGCAAAAAAATTTTTCGTCTTTCTTCACCCTGAAAAAATCCATCGAAATTTTCAAACGTGAATTTCTCGAAAAAGTGCCTCACGTGTACCGCGGCTCTCGACGGGAAAAGATTCAGCAGGGTTTTTTACCCCTAGGTGCAAAGTTTCAGCTTGAGATTCGGATACCTTTTTTAGATACATCAAATTATGTATGCCGCGCGCACGCTACGAATGACGTAATTACCTGATCGATGGCCGGCGCGCTCTACACTCTACACCCCTCCCCGGCGAGCATGGCTCAGTGGATAACGCGGGAGGGACCCTAAAGTGAACAGCAGGAGTTCAATCCCCTACTTAGCCGGCTGATCTTGCTTCCTTTTTGTCTCTAGAAAATACGATCCTCTGAGTTCTAGATTCTAAGAAAATATTTATCAAATATGGCCTCCGTTTTCTCCGGCTTGGTGTTTTCGGCTTTCTCATGGAAGATGAGCCGAACAGTGCACTTTAGACGGCCGTAGATGGCGGTCACCGACGGCTGGTTTTGAATGTACTACTACATAAAAGGCGCTTTTGTCTGTCTGTCGGTGACGACACATGCATAGAAGGGTCTTAGAGCCTTAGGGCCTTGACCTACCCACACTAAGTCAGCCGCGGGAAAACGATTCCGCATATTCCGGAAGTCCGTAAATTTCGGAAAATACTACTTTCCGGAACCGGATATTTCGGAATCGGTCCAAATTCACCACCAGAAGGACTACCAATTTAATTGGAATGAAAAAAATTTTTAAACGAAAATTTACACACCGGCAGGCGGAATCAACCGTCGAAACGCCTGGTGTTCAAGATTTGAGCTGAACGAGACTATCTCCTTCGACGTCACAATCTAACACTGCATGATTCGTGGAGAAAGATAGGGGATCTTGGAAGAGGAAAACGTGCACTGTTGGGCTCATCTTCCAAGGTCATGAGAAAGCCGAAAATACCAAGTCGGAGAAAACGGAGACCATATTTGATAAAATATTTTCTTAGAATCTAGAACTCAGAGGATCGTATTTTCTAGAGACAAAAAGGAAGCAAGATCGGCCGGCTAAGTAGGGGATTGAACTCCTGCTGTTCACTTTAGGGTCCCCCCGCGTTATCCACTGAGCCATGCTCGCCGGGGAGGGGTGTGGGAGAGCACGCCGGCCATCGATTAGGTAATTACGTCATTCGAAGCGTGCGCTCGGCATACATAATTTGATACATCTAAAAAAGGTATCCGAATCTCAAGCTGAAACTTTGCACCTAAGGGTA